>CM051273.1:8998010-9085510 GCA_027921565.1 Artemia sinica
GGGTTGCTATTAGGGTTATTATTATTGCTACTGTCTGTTGGGGTGACAGTTTTAAGTGTTGCAAATCCTAACTCAAAATAAGAGTTATTTATGAGTCTTTAATTTTAGTTAGAACAACAATTACAACTGCAAAATAAAAGTAGTTTGTAAATGCACAATCCGTTTCGGTCAAGATTCAACTATACTAGAGGGAGGGTACCGATTTACAATCCCTCTGTAATTTTGAAGTAAATACATCGAACTCATAGAAAAAGAGAAGTATAATCGCCTAGAAATACACCAGAAAAGGATAAGATTTGAAAAGGCGGTACTTAGTGTTATAGCGACCACGCCAAAGAAGTGAAGTTAGGTTAATCATAATTAAACGCACCAAAATATGATGAAAATATAATAAATTAGTAAAAAAAATTGTGGAAACTGCAACAGAGAATTATGGAAAACAGGCCGCCCAGAACGCATTATATTAAATACATAACCTTACCACCTCTACATATTAAATATTCAATTAAATTATACCTCCCTAGATACCGTTTATCTCGCTCAGGCTAAGCTGACTATCTCCGAACGGACACAGAAAACCGGTTTTTATTACAGATCAAGAACATAGTTTGGTCGCTATAACACGTAAGTACCGAAAAGGCTTAATTATTAGGGAGCATGAGTAAAAACCTTTGCCAACCAAGTTGTCAGTTAACAATTTGTTGATCCCCAAAGTCCAATTTTTTTTGCACCCCCCACCGCTTTACTTTAAATTTAGCCTACCTAAAAGCCTACTAACAAGTGTATCCAAAATTGCAATGTAGATTTTTTTTGTAAGTCTTGATGATGTGCGTGCAAGTAGACCCTCTTGTAACTGAGCCCCGTGCAACTGAACCCATGTAAGTGAAAACTCGTGCAACTGAACCCTTGTATAACTGAATTCCGGTTTAACTAAACGCTGTGAAACTCAACCCCTCGTGCAACTCAGCCCCCGTTCAAATCAACCCTTTTGTAGCTCACCCCGTTTAAATCAACCCCTATTTGACAACTCAACCTACGGTCTGAGAATAAGTTTGAACAAGCGTTGATTAGACGTTGAAAATTTGCTTCTCGCTTCGTTCGCAGTTTCTAACACCCATTTGGCTAACCCCAATTTGGAACTTTTCCAAATTGAGACAAACGCTTTCAGGAATGGGTTTACTACCAGATTCATGGCCTGGTCACGATGGGGTTAATTTGCACATGGGTTCATTTAAACGGGGTTGAGTTGAACGAGGGTTTAGTTAAACGGAGGTTGGATTCCACAAGGGTCCAGTTTCAGTAGGTTCAGTTAAACGAAGGTTCATTTGCACGGGGTTGAGTTACACGGTGTTTCAGTCGAACGGGGTCTCAGTTGCACGAGGGTTCGGCCATTTGAATTCATTTACACGAGGTTTTGGTTGCAATGCAACCATCTTGGCAGGTTTTTATACAAGTCTAACCTAGGGGCCCAGGCCCCTGACCTTAACCTTATTTTTATTTTCTGGAAACTTGTCTTCTAAATTATTAATTTTTACTGGCCCCCCCCCGGAAAAAAATCATGTGTTACATACCTGATATGATTGTGAACATTTCCACGAAACCAATTAAAATTATAAAATTTCATACTATACTTGGTAGCCTACCATACTTCAAATCTTTGTTAGCCTATCTGAAATCCTGTTAAAAAGCGTATCTGAAATGGTATATATATATATATATATATATATATATATATATATAATATATATATATATATATATATATATATATATATATATATATATATTATATATATATATATATATATATATATATATATATATATATATATAGTCTATTTTGCGTCATGACTTATTGTTTTGACATATCCGTTCTTAATGTTAGCGCCCATCATAAAGGTTAAAGAATTTGTTGACGACATCTAACAAATTACTACAAGCAGGAATGGGCAAAAAAAGAGTCTAATCGCTTCTTTTTACAAAGATTCGCATATCTCTTTGGCAATACTAACCATTAGCGGGCATTGTTATGATCTTTTGATAATCGGAGTAACTGGCTAGGTGGTCCTATCATAGCCAGGATTGCCAAACACTTTTAGCGCTCTCTTGACACTTTCAGCTTGGGTGACCCCTAAGGCTCTTTAGGGTCTAAAAAGGTCATTTTCTGAAGAACAGACTCTTCGTTTTCTTTTTTTTTTCAAATCAAACTCTCGTTGTGTTTTTGCTTGTGTTACAAAAATTGTGCTTGCGCTTTTCTCCTTCGTATTTTTTTGTAAATGAGGATTTTTTTTCTTGTTTTCAATCAGCATACTGTTTTCTTTTTTTTCTGTAAAATGGCAACCTTGCCCAAAATTTAAAATTGACGAAACGCGTGACTAGATTGCTGAAAGGGAGCCAATGGGTGGTGGGGCAATCACCTTCACTGGATTTTATAAAAATACCTTTTTTGAATTTTCACTAAAAAAAAAAAAAATTTAAACGAAAATTCCTCAAACCTATGCTTGAAAAATTAGCTTTCTCCGCTAAAAATAATCGAAAAAGTCCCCCTCCCATATATTTTTGTGAGTTGGCATTGTTGGACTGCTAAAAAAAAGTGAGCCAGTAGCAAGAACTAGAGGTTTTAAATTTTGCTTCAAGTTTAGTCAAGCCGCCAGTAATTGCCTAGAAGTAACTACCTAGGTGGTCCTATCGTAAATTTAAAGCTATCGTCGAAGGTGTTGATACGCTTTGGGTTAAGAAAAAATATATTTTACAAATCTGATTCAATCAAGAAAATCATGGGGGGCCACGACCAGCTTTAAAGAGAATGGGAAAGTTGTAAGAGTTGAAACTGGTGCTAGTGTCAAAAGGCTAAATCTCCTGCGCCATCTAGCGCTTGGCAGTTTTATTTACTCTTTGGCCGAGTCTAAGCTACTGCATGCTTGTAGTTTCAGGTAGTTTGTAATGTTGGAGAGGCCACAGAAAGAAGTTGTCTACAGCAGACCTAATAGTCAACTACCCAACAACCAATCAAGATTCCCCAGCTATTTTAGGTCTGCTTTTAGCAAACTGGATTTTGATTTTAAAAGATTCTTGAAATAAAAGAACTGCAGATTAATTTTTACTTAAAGAAACTAGCTAGAAAAATAATAAACTACAAATTAGTCATCTATATACAAATAATTTATTTTAAATATTTTCACGTAGACCATTGGAGAGGGGGGCATTTCCCCTCCTATATTTTCAAGAAACACTCCCTTTTTGGTATTTTGGTACTTGTGCATTATACGGGCCCACAAAAGAATTCATGTTCGGTTAATGCTAATGAAATATGATAAAATAGAATGAATATATAATAGTTTAGAAACAAATTTGGGCTATATATTCGCACATTAGGGGTGGGGTATGGGGGGGGGGTAAAGCATAGCATATATTAAATAAGTAACCTAACCTAATCTAGGTACCTCCCCCCCTAACCCCAAAAAATATCAGTTTAAATATCGTAAATGCATTGAAAACCATGCTTTGCATTCCATTTTTCTATTGAAATATCCGTTTGGCGGGTTTCGTCTCTCGTTTCCTTGATACAGCATATAGCGGTGGGCCCGTATTATGACAAGTACCGGTATTTTTTATATAAAAAATAGCATCCTTTTTAAAAGAATCGAAACAAAATCTTGTCCCCCCAAGTTTTTGTGAATTGGCTCAAGCCCCCCCCCCCTTCTTGTCTCCTAGCTAAGAGATTTGTTGTAATTTGAGAGTTTTGTTCAAGTTCTAAATTGAATCCTTATTTGATATTACTCATATAATATTGCAGATGATTGTATCAAATATTAAATTTTCTGTGACAATGGCTGCTTTTTTATATAAATTAAAAAAAAATTTTCCACAAAATAATTTATTCAAAGAAAAGTAAAAAACTCCATTACACAAAAAATGAGCAAAAATAAAATCAAATAATCTACCAAGCGTGAGACTACCACAAATCAGCATCGATAGATAAATGAAACCCAAAACGAACAGAAATTACAATAAATAATTGAGTCAAACTCAAAACGAGCAGAAATTAACATAAGTTGGGCTCAAAACCCCGATGCCTTCCCAAGGCCAGAACATAATTTGCACTTTACTGTAAAAAATATAAATGTTTTTACTTTTATAAATTTAATAAATCAAATAATATTAACATTTTGATTACTAAATATCAGTATATGTATATTAAACTGACAATGAACATTATTTGTATGTTTTTTTCAGTAAAGTGCAAATTATGTTCTGGCCTTGGGAAGGCATAGGGGTTTTGAGCCCATCTTATGTTAATCTCTGCTCGTTTTGAGTTTGACTCGGTATTTATTGTAAATTCTGTTCGTTTTGGGTTTTATTTATTTATCAGTGCTGATTTGTGGTAGTTTCACGCTTGGTAGTTTACTTTATTTTATTTTTGCTCATTTTTTGTTTAATGGAGTTCTTTACTTTTCTTAGAAAAACCTATTTTGCGGAAAAAGTTTTTTTAATTTATTTCTGTTCGTTTTATATTGACATAGCCTTTTCAGAGAAAAAGAAAATAATACTTTAGATCTTTTCGTTTTTTTATGAATTTATAGTTTTGCCTGCTGTTTGTATGCTGGAGAAAAATTTTCAGCAATTTTTAACAAACATACACCCTCTTAAAAATCTGGACACAAATAGTAGTGTTTAATTTAGTTTCATACCTCCTCTAGTTGACCTGAAATGGAAAACTTGATGAATGGAAAACATTTGGGGAAATGGTGGGCGTGAGAGGGGGGTTAATTACTCTCCACTCACTTTCGACTATTAAAAACGGCAATTTGAATTTCCAATCAAATGAGCCCTTTTTGAAATATCTACAACAACTTTCTATATAAACCTTATATGCCCCCAGGGCATAACTTACAACCCTTGCACTGAGTGTTCTGATGGGTTTATTATCCTAAAACACATAATTTCCAGAAGTTTCGACTACGTTGAACAATTTTATCAGGAAATCCACTACGCTGAATAAAAATGCTATCTCAAAATTTTGATTGGATGTGTTTGGGGTAATGATCGGCGTGGGGGGGGTCTAGTTACCCTCCAATCACTTTTGACTATTAAAAATGGCACTAGCCACTTCAATTTCCAATCGAATGAGCCCTTTTCGATGTTTCTAGGACAACTCCTTCGATACGAAGTGCCCGGGTGTGGAGAAGAAACACAGTTTATATAATTATCCAGTAAGCTTATCGCAGATCATTTCTGGTCTTCGTTCTCGGTGCGAACAAAAAGCTCCTCCCACTTCTTCGTGCAGTTATGGATCAGTGTGTTTGCGTCTATCAATGAGAAATGGTTACTAAGTGCATTATTCGTAATAGCGGGTTTCCACTTGTTTCCGATTGTTTCGCGTCTGACTTGTCTACCCGTGAAAAGATCTGTTGCCGCCTATGTTTCTACGTTCTCTGGAGCACTCGCACCCCGGTCCGGGTTTTTATAATGGGTGAGATAGGGAATGATCATACTGGATAATTATATAAACTGTGAGAAGAAAAAAGAAAAAAAAAATAATACATTGTGCCCACATCGTTCTTTATTTAGGCAGCGCTATCGCGCCGGCTATGAAAGCTACCAGATATAATTTTTGACGTGTTCTCAGACGAGTTTCTTAACTAAGTCTTGCTAGTCATTTATGGCCTAATCAGACAGTACGTGGTAACAAACTGTAAGTAAAGAGCGACGCTGTTCAATAGTAACCAAAACTCTAAAAAAACGAAATTTTGATATCAGTAGATCTAGATATATCAAAAGAGTCGGCTTACTATGCTGATTCCAAATATTAAGGTCCATAAAGTTTAGTGATCCGTTTAGTTACCCATCAAAAGCTACTAGCCTGGGAATATTGCCTGATTTTCGAAAAAGGGAGAACATCCTCTAAAAGTCAAGGAATCTAAATGAAAATCATACAAGGCCGTATCCAGGGGGGGGGTTACCCGGTTTGAACCCCCCCCCGAAATTTTTGACCGATTCGAAAATAAGTCGAAAATTAGTAAAACCTAGGTAAAAATCAGTATAATTAGTCGAAAACTGAGTCAAAAATTAGTACCCCCCCCCGAAAAAGTCAAAAATTAGTAAACCCCCCCGAAAAAAAATCCCGGATCCGCCCTTGAAATCACACCATCAAATTCAGCTTATCCCACAACCCTATTGTAGAAGTTTCACGCACCCGTTTGCAAAAATGTGGAATTCCATTTTTTTTTTTTGCCAGAGGAAGGATCAGGGATGCCACCAAAGTGGGAGTCAGCTTACCTTCCTTGGGCTTGGGAGCTCCCGCAGTCAGTTTACCTTCCTTGGGCTTGGTAGCTTCTTTTTCCTTCTTTTCGGCCTCTTTCTTTGTTTCTTCCGATGGCTTTGGTTTAGGAGGCGTTTTATCACTCATTGCCTAAATAAAAATTATAGAAAATTGAAACGAAGAAATAAATTGTGAATGTTTTACAACTCGAAAACAGGCTTTAGATTAGTTTATTTGTTTTCCTTTTTAGTTCTTGTTTGTTTGTTTTCCCCAGGGGTGATTGCATCGAAACAATAGTCCTAGAATATCGAGAAATGGCTCACTCGAACGGAAGTTAAAATTTCTAGTGCCGTTTTTAAGTGACGAGAAAGATCGGAGGGCTACTAGCCCCCTCTCACCCTCTCTTTCCTCAAAGTCTTCCGATCGAAATTTTGAGATAGCCATTTTGTTCAGCATTGTTGAGAAGTCCAGTAACTATACCTTTGGGGATAACATGACCCTGCACCCCCTGCGGAAAGTCTGCAAGTAATGAAATGTGTCCATTGTTTACATTGCCTATAGTATTTGCTATTGGGAAGTAAGCAAAGGTTTTCGGGTGGGGGGGGGTGAATTTTTTGCTTTGGGGAGAATTTCCCGTGAGGAGGAAAGTTTTCGGGGAATGAACTTTGATTTAACACTGGGGGGATTTGCCAGAATTACTATACGAAACTCTTTTTATTTGTCTTGCTTTCTCTTTGCCGACTCAATTTTATGTTTAGATGTTAAGGAATATTGTCTGTGGGGGGGGATTTTTACCGGGTTGGAATTGTCTGGAGTATGTTTTTGTAGGACTTTTCACGGGAGAAATTCATAATGGGGGAGTTTTTCACGGGATTAAATCTCCCGAGGGAATTTTTTGCGGGAGCAACTTTATGCTAGGGGTGGAGAGAGGGGGGTGTATTTGTGGGAAAACTTCCAAGGAGGAGGGGATATCTGGAATGATTTTAAAAACAATCAGAAATTAAAGTTTGTTTTTTCAAATGAAGGTGTGCTAAGACCAATTTTTCATCCGGAATCGTCCGCAGGAAATTTTCTGGGTGAATTTTCAGCTAGAATGGAATTGTCTGGGGGAAATTTTCCTGTTGGGGGTGTTTTACTTGGGAAGAAATTTCCTTGGAGGGATTTTCCATGGGGGAGGGATGAATTTTCTATAGAGGGGGAGCTTTTTGAACTGAGTTTTTTCAACCGAGAGTAAGGAGCAGCATCAAAACTTAAAACTATCAGAAATTATTGCGTACATGAGGGGATATTGCCCCGTCCTCAATATCTTGCTCTTTACGCTAAATTTTGACTTTTTGTCCCAATTCTTGAAGAACGACTGCTGTAACACAAGGGTCGTTTAATTAGAATAATAATCTTTTTTAGAAGTTTAAACAAATTGCTTAAAGAGCGAGGTATTGAGTAGGGGGCAGCCCCCCTTATATACTTAATAAAATCTGTTCGTTTTATATTTTAATACTGCTCCTGTCTTTCAGTTGAAAAAAATTTATCTTGTTTATAAATTGATACCATGACCAGGTGTTTTCCTGAGGTATAACGGGTGATTTTGAAAATGCACAAACAAGAGATATATTTTGTTTTTCCGAGTTTCTTGATAAAAGTACCAAAAGGTGCTATTCAAAAATTAGGGGGTGTAAATCCCCCTCCCTCCCCATTTAGCATCCCTATTGACTCCGTATAGCATCCTGCCAAATTAATTGCATTTCTTGATCTATGTCTTTGAATCTGTTACGTTCTTAGTTTAATGTTATTCTTTTTTTATAAAATGGGACATATTGCCATGTATTTTGCAAAGGTATAAAATGCATCTTTTTTAAATACAGGGGGGTGCAGGGCGTCGTTGGGGGGGGGGCAGTCGCCCCTCAATAATATGGAGGAAAAATTATTATATTGCCCATACCCCTTGACTATCCGGATATGGACCCCTCTTGACCCCCCCCCCCCAATGAAAATGCAGGAGATTCGCCCCTGCGAGAAAAACATTTTTGTTTTTTCAATATTCCTAATAAATGCATAGAAAATTGTTGGTACTTATTTAGTATCCGTTAAATACGCAAAAAGTGAAGCTTGGTTAATACTAATGAAATGAAACAAAGTATGATAAAAATATTATAGTTTAGAAACAAATTTGGGCTATATATTAGCACGTTGGGGGGGGGGGAGTAAAGTATAGCATATATTAAATACGTAACCTAATCTAAACTAGGTACCTTTTTTTGCCCCTTCAACCCCAAAAAACTAAAGTTTAAATATTTGTCACGGAGTGAGCATTACCTTACTAGGCAGCGAACACCTGTTTTTCATATAGCATCTTTCAGATTTCGATGCTGTTCTTCTCGCGTGTTTATCGGATACTAAATAAGTACCAAATGGTATTTTCAAATCTAGAGAATACATTTCCCCCCTTAGTTGGTGTCCCTGCTGACTCTGTGTGCATATCCCGAAAAATTAATTGCATTTCTTGCCCTAAGTCTTGCATGTCATTTATAGCCTAAATCTCGCCTATAAATTGATGCTTATGGCCTCCTGCTTAGACGCGGCATCTCAACACTTTGTTAGCTTTAGTATAAAGGTATGTTGTGGTATTTCTTTGAACAAAATTTTGACACATGTCACATAATGTTTAAAGGTTTAATGCTATATGTTCTGACATGAGACACTCTTTCTGATCCGGGGGTAGAGTGATTGGTTTTAATAGGGTAAGATCAGTCGCTTTTATCTAGTTTTGTTCAGTGACTCGGAAGTTTCTTGTTAGGGATCTACGGAGGTGGCCTAGCAGGTGGCCATTAAATACTCAAAGGACAGGATATATGACTGAATGTTCCCCTTCTTCAGTATACTAGCTGTAAAGTCTGTTGGATGACTGCAATTACTCTTTTGGGAGGACAAAGAAAGAGCTATACACAATTTTTTTTAGCCGTTTCAACCCGCCCCCTCCCAAAAAATCGATCCCTCAACCTTGAGACATAATAAGGTATACTTACCACACTACCCTTAATGTCGTCCCCTTTCAAAGTAACATACTGACTGTATGCAATTTCTATAATGAAAAATACTCACTTGCATTTAGGCTTCAGCTATCCATTGCATAAACATTACGTGGTTATTTTCAGAGCTAAATATTTGTGATGGGCTGTGAGTTTCGATCATTTGCAAAATTATATACCCGTTGCAGAGTGTTCAGTGATATTTTCAGGGTAGGAGTCCATATTCAGAGGGCGACTACGTATTCGGAAGTTGGGGGGGGGATAAAGTAGTACTATTCTAAAATGCGGGAAGCACACGTCGAGAAAAACAAAGCTCAGATAACCATTACCCGGTAATTGCCTATCTGACGCTGTATAACAAGGTGTTTCTCATTCCAGGAACTATATTTAAACTTTGTTTTTGGGGCTTAGGAGGAAAAAGATACCTAGGTTAGGTTAGGTTACGCATTTAATGTATGCCATGGTTTACCCCCCCCCCCTGATGTGCAAATATATAACCGAAATTTGTTTACAAAGTATTATATTTTTATCCTATTTTGTTTTATTTCATTAGCATTAGCCAAACTTCCCTTATCGCGTGTTTCCAGGATTTAGAACAGTACCGATAAAGTGTTTTATAAAAATTTGAAATGGTATAATATGACCAAGAAATGCATGTCTTTATGGATGTGTTAAAAGGTAGCTGGGACAGGGACATACTCAGACTTTTCAATCGATAACTGTTTTGCCCTCTATGAGCCAATATTGTCATGTTGCGCCACATGTGAAAATACTATTTTGCTGTGGCATAATCTCTCTTGCTACCTAAAAAGGGCATTTGAACTTTGACTTACCATTCGAATGAGAACCTTCTTCTCATAGAGAGAGAGAGAGAAGGATTTATTGAAAAGAAAAAAAACATATCAACAAAAACTTATTGCTACTTCCCCTAAAAAGCGAAGCTTGTCCCTGGGGGAAGTAGAGAAAGCAAAATCCTTAAAACAAAAAGAGCACATGGCCACCGACACCACTAATACCCCCACACTAAACAATAAATACAAAATAATATCATATATTATACTTCCTCTGGGAACATCCTATCAACAAGACATACAATAAATAAATGAAACAATCAATCATTCAAAACTCATATTCAGAAAAAAAGCAGTTCTTTAATGGTTATTCTAAATATATTGGGGTCTCCAATAATCTTAATATCACTATTTAAACTGTTCCGTTTCCGCGTACCTCTATAAAAACAGAAAAACACGAACGGGAAGATATACCTCTAGGTACATAGAAGTCCGCACTACCCCTTTTATCATGAGAATGAACAGTAGACCTAATGGACAATAAATCACCAAAACAACGAGGCTGAACATCCTGCTGCAGTCCAAAAATAAACCACAACACGTAGAATTCACGAAGGCCTGCAGCCGACAAAATTTTTAAAGTTGGGTAAATTTCTCGAACAGACTTGCGTGGAGATATTTTAGAGACAATTGGTTTCATACACTCATTGGTGTTCCCCTGGGGGGAAAAGGTCACAACAATTAAAACAAACGCGCTTCTGTGACCATTCTTCTCGAGAAAAATACAAAAATCTGCATTTTTGTAGACAGGGACTTGAAACCTTCTTAAATGGGTTGCTTGGTATACTGAGTTGTGTCGCAAATTTTTTTATTATCAAAATTAGTCCTCTTCTTTAGGGGGTTATTCCTCTTTTCAAAAATACAGATAAATTTTTCTTAGGTTGGTAACCGCCGGTGGGTAAATGTAAAAGTGATGACTTTCACTTAGGCTACTCAGAATCATCATAAAAAGTGTGTTCTTTTTGTGTATTCTTATAAAAACTCCTTTTTTAAATTTTAGATTGCTATTAGCAGGAGTCGCTCCTTACATACAGTTTGTTACCACGAACTGTTTGCAACAGGCCTGTTTGCAAGACAGGGGCAATGAGGTTTAATTTATTTGATTCAATCGTAAATCAAATAGCCATTTTTCCAAAGAGAACAGAAAACTTCTATGAGTTAGATCTTCAACAGCTTAACATGGGAGATGGGAATTAAAAGCTGCTGGTGCCACATACAGTGTAGTACAAAAAAGTAAACAATGTCAAAGATAGTTGATTATTAATATAGGATTTATTACATGTCTTCCAGAGAAATTGCCTACGGATTGTCTTGGTAACCGCCTGATTGACCGTATTTCAAACAGTAAGCTGTACGAAAAATGTGGCTCTATGCCGATTTCTTCGGATGCACTGAGAAAAAGGTTTAGATGTTTAGGACACCTTCTGCGGACGACGGTTGACGGATTGCCAAAGATTGTCCTTTTTGGCCAATCATCAAGGGCCGAACGAAAAGCAGGTCGTTTCCAAATTTGGCAGGAGAAGGTTGTATGGAAGGATTTAAGGTGAATGGAAACTTCTTGGGAATGTTTAAAGATGGGATTTACATAATTTGAATGGAGGAGAAAAGTACTCAGCTGTGTCGGCCTTAGGCTGCTTGGTGCTTCAGTGAGTTGTTAATAATAGTAGTAGTAGTAATGCACGATTCTATAGGACTGAAGCCAGAATTTGTCTGTAAGTGAGAATTAGTCAGTGTGGGTTTCAAAAATAAGTCAAAACCCAGCCTCGACCAAGTAGGTCTAGACTCAGGACTCCCATTGAAAGGAGGATAATTCAACCCATAGATTTCGAAAAGTATCTTTATTTGGCCCTTATGTTAGGAAAAGAAAAAAAATCTTCTCCACCAAGATATCAAAAAATGATTTTTTTTTGTTCCTCTTAAAAAAAAAACTTTTCCAGAAATGGCAGTACTGCCTAGACTAAATTAAGAATATCTTAACATATATATTCTGGTTAACTGTATAGGCTGGTTAACTGTCAACTGATAGGTCTTCTGGTGACAAATTTGTTGCCCTCCCATGCTCTTTAAAGTGTCTGAAAAGACGAGTATGTTATACATTAGGGTGTTGGAGGTTAGATGGCGTTGATGATTTATCTTTTTGGCACTAGTTCCAATTTCTACTCTTGGATGTTTCCCATAGTCTTTGAGGTAAACTGGAATCAGAATAATTCACTACATCGACAACCGAGGACCGTGGTTGCCAGCCCTACTAGAATTCAACAAGATATAATCATAGGCCATAGCTGAATTTTCAGGGGGGCTTACCTGGTCTATTTGGCAATTCCAATGCTGTATTAATAGAAATCTCAAAACAAAAATATAAAATATAAGCTGCCCCCTCTCCCATATGGGCCCCATGGGTATGACAAAAAGCCAACTCAAATAATAAATAAAGTAAAATCCGGGTCAAATGTAGTAAAAACCGACTATACATAGTAACATTGTATTAGAATCTAGTATATTTGTCGACGTTTTTTAAAAGAATTTTTGAAGATTAATTTTCTCACCCCAATTTTTAATTCGTCTTTATTCTTGGCTTACCATTAAGGAGTAAAACAAAGGAACGGGCGTAAACTTCTTTTTTTACGTCAACAGTTTCTGCTAGAAGAATTATGCGAAGGGCCATCGATTTTCAAAAATCACATACACTAGGTGGTACTTGCCTAGAATGGTGAAAGTGTGCAGGGCGTGGCAAACCCGTGCTACGTGTGGTGGAACCGTGCCGTACACATGGCTCTGCATGATATGCACCATACACCAGGTGGTGCGTATCAAGCCTGGCGAAAGTGTGCCATACATGGTGGATCTGTGTAGTATTGTGGGGACTGCGCCAGATAGAATGAAGCTGTGCCATGTGTGGCTCTCCCAGATGTACATCAGATGACGAAAAGTGGGTAACCCCGACTTTTACGTTTACTATATATGCTATATCAGGTTAACTTTTCTTTACTTAGTTTGTGTTTTTACACCCTCCCCCCTCCACCCGCTATCTGTTGCCTTTACGTTCGGATACACAACATAATTACATGTTTCATCTTTGTGCAGCAGTGGAGTGGAGAAGGGTCTATAAATATGAGGATGGCTGTCTCCTTTTTCACACTCTCGGGTATATCTCAGCAAAACCCGCGGCATGCAGGTTTTTGGCAACATCTAAAATAGGGCTCAGTCAGGTATTTTTTTTTTTTTTTCGCCAAAATCTAGTTTAATAATGAAGAAGCATAGTGGTAACCCGGCCTAGGAGGGTGCATCTGACGAGTGTGCATGACGAATTTCATTTGTATTCGGCATCCTTTGGGTGAAAGGGTCTTCATGATACCTTGGGTGTTTCATTCTCATCGTCGATTTACTACCTCTTTGCATTATCCACTAATGGCATTGTACATAGTATCAAATAAGTCTGACATGCCTATTGACGTGCCTTTTAGCAGATGTAAACTTTACAGGCAAATTTTAACAATGCGTAACGCCCTTTCGGTGTATCCAGGGGTCTGGGAGTCTTTTAATAATATAATGTTAATTTCAAAGGACTATCGTAAGCTGTAATGGTGTCAGAAACGTAAATTGGGAGCCCCCCCCCCCTTAGATCGTGAAGACACCCTTTTCTTGATGTTTTCATTGAAAAAATGTTTGGTGTTTACAGTGAAAGATATTACAGTATAAAAAAAAAAAAAAAAAAAAAAAGAAAAAAAAAAAAAAAAAAAAACAATCACCAAGCCCCCAGATTTCGTAAAATATATCGCGTCTCTCTCTCCCTACATTTTTGGGAAGTGAAGCCCTTGAATGGAGGTTTTTACTTTACGCGGTAGAAACTTTCATGCTAACAAGCCTTATGATTACGTTGTGTTATAAGTAATTATAATAAAAAAAAAACTTACCGAATAACAAGTTTTTCAAAGGATAGTAAAGAGTCATATTAAACTCAAGTAAATAATTTCTGAGACCACACTGGCTAATCATGATAAAACATAAAATCGCGAAGAAAACGAGGATAATTAACAGCCAATGAAAAACTTTTTTTCACTGTTTTTGCAGGTTTTTCACTGGCTGTTAATTGTCCTCGTTTTCTTCGCGATTTTATATTTTATTAAACTAAAGGTCAGTACGACTGAAGTCCTATAATAGTCCAAACTTAAAATGACCAGAAATTACTATTAAACCATAGATGAAACTCAAAAAGAACAGAAATTAAAATAAATGATCGTATCAGTCATAAAGATAACGGATACTGATATGGATAAACAAATGGGATCCGGTGTTTCCCGGGGAAAACCTCCCCAGATCTCCCCCCTCCTGTGGAAAATTCCCCCGACAGGCGAAACTACAAGAAAGTACAGATGAAAAGTACAAAATACGTACCTCAAAATGTTGATCAGATGTCTGATATCAAAACGTGTTTTAGGACACTTTTTATATCAGGTTGATATCAGGCTGGTTGGTTTCCAATCGCTTTCAACTTATAAAGAAAGACTAGAACTCTTAATTTCCGATCGAGTGAGAATCCTCCGAAGTTTCTAGGACGACGAGGGAAAGATTATGGATGAGGAAGGGGGGGGGCTACCATCCTATTCTGAATAAATTCTGCTAATTTTGCCGTTTATTCTTTATCTTTACTTTCATAATAACAGCGAAGACTAGAAATGGGTACTTGTCCATTATTCATAACATACCCAAGTTGATTCAATTTATAAGTACACGGGTTGAAACAACTGAGACACTTGGGAGATAGATAGGATATATATATATATATATATATATATATATTATATATATATTATATATATATATATATATATATATATATATATATATATATATATATATATATATATATATATATCTATATATATATATATATATAATATATATATATATATATATATATATATATATATATATGATTTGGGCTATATATTTGCACATTAGGAGGGGTCGAAGGTTAAGCATAACGTGGCTGCAAGCAGAATACAACCTAACCTAACCAAAATACTAACTCTGTACAATAAATAATTAACTAAAATATTGCTACAACGTAGGTTTTCCATTGAGCCTAAGCTAATTGTCTCCGAATTCAGACCGCTATAAACTGCTTTTTGTCTGATCTTGCAGATCCAAATTCCTGGCTGTGCTCTGAATAATGGACAAGTAACCAGAAATGCTCCAAGAAGTCAAGAGGTTTAAATATAAATTTTTAACTCCACCCTCTCCGCTAATTATGTATTTACCTGAAGACAAAGTGAGGCGGTTTTGGTATTAAAATGCACTGTTTGAGACATCTGCCCCCTACAAAGTTTATACGATCACCCTTCCCATGAAAACCTTATATCTTAACATTGGTAAATTCCATAGCTTACAGCCCTTGCCTTGGGGCTGGAAGAGGGTTGTCAAACTCGCAGGCTCGGTTATTTGAACTTTGGACTATTTTGAACAAAAAATGTCTATCTCAAAATTTTAATCGGATACGTTTGGGGAAAGTGTTGGGGAAATTCCCCATCGGGGGGGAATGTCCCGCTTGGGGGAACTTTCCGTGGTTGTGAATTTTCGAGGGGGGGGGGTGTGTGCCTAGACCCGCATAAATAAATTCAGAAATGAGTAAAAATCAAATTGAATATTCAAGTCGGACTTAAAACGAACAGAGATTACTACAAACAGGAGTTTGATTACGGCCCCCTTTCCCCTCTCCTAACCGTAAAGTTCAAAAACCTATTGCGTCGTTTGTGTTTTACTTAAAACTGTGTGTTTTGAACACTGCGGTTTAGTTTCGAAACATCGTTAACGAATAAAAAACAAATCATTATAATAATCAAGGTGACTGGAAAGAACTAATGAAAATAAATTTAACTTTTAATACATAATGAAATACATTACTGGAAATGTCAAAACTTCAAGATACAACACTGTATCTTCAATGTATAACACTGTATAAACATACAACACTGTATGTTTATTTGTTAGTGTTTCCAATATAAAAAATGTTCATAATGTATTTTGTTTTAAGTAAATCATAAAGATAGCAAATCATATCAAACATAAAGATAGCAGACTAATATAGATGAATAAATAAATCTTACAACGAGTAAAAATTAAATTAAATATTCAAGTAAAGCTTAAAACGAACAAAAATTGCTTCCAGCAAGAATTAGGCAATTGTCCTTTTCCCATCCCTAACCATAAAAGTTCTAATTTGCGTTTTATTGAAAACTATTTGCATTTTGAACACTGTTCTTTGTTTCACAATGTCGACGACACATAAGAAACAAATCACCATAATAATCAAGATAACCAAAAAGGATTGATGAAAATAAAAATAATATTTAATATAAAGTGATATTAAACCCTGGAAACTCAGCAATTCAAGATTTTTTTTTTCATTATAATTTTTTTTTAAGTTGTAAAAAATTGTATATAGTATAAGTTGTTCTCAGTATAGCACAAGTGACGCAATGGGCTGGAGAACTTTTACGACTAGGGGAGGGGGAAGCAGGCATCACCCTAACACCTGCTTCAATTAATTTTTGTTCTTTTTAAGGTTTAACTTGAAAATTCAATTTAATTTTTACTCAGTTTAAAATTTATCTATTCATCTATATCAATATATGTTATGTTTATGTTTGGTATGGTCATTTATTTGAATTTCGTTTCGTTTTGGGTTTTATTTATTCTATAATAGTAAGTTCTGGTCTTTTTGACTTTGAATTAGTATCGGGCTTCATATTTGCTGGTCCTAAGTTTAATATGACCCTTTACTTTTCTCATGAAAAATTTCTTTTTTGGAAAGTTTTCTTTTTAAATTAAATTTTGCTCGTTTTCTATTGCCCAGATAAGCACTTTTGACAACTTGGATGAACCTAGTGCCTCCTGATTTAATGAAGCATCCCCGTCAATATTCTCCAGAATTTTCAAACAGTTCGTGGTAACGAACTGTAAGTAAGGAGCGACCCTGCTCAATAGTAACCGAAACTCGATGCCAATAGATACATCAAAAGAATCAGATTTGAATGCGGATTTCAAATATATAAGTTTCATCAGGTTTAGTCTTACCCATCAAAAGCTAAGCGCCTTTAGAAAATTTGCCTGATTTTCGAAAAAAGGTGGAAACACCCCCTAAAATTAATAGAACCTTAATGAAAATCACACCATCAGATTCAGCGTGTCAGAGAACTCTACTGTAAAGGTTTCAAGCTCCTATCTACAAAAATGTGGAATTTTGTATTTTTTGCCAGAAGAAAGATCACGGATGCGTGTTTATTTGTTTTATTTGTTTTTTCCAGGGGTGATCTTATCGACCCAGTGGTCCTAGAATGTCGTGGGAGGGCTCATTCGAACGGGAATTAAAAATTCTAGGGCCCTTTTTAAGTGACCAAAAAAATGGAGGGCAACTAGGCCCCATCTCACGCAAATTTTTTTCACAAAGTCACCCGATCAAAATTTTGAGATAGCCATTTTGTTCAGCATGGTCGAAAATATAATAAATATGTCTTTTAGGATGATTTTATCTCCCTAAGTCCCCTGGGGGAGGGCTGAAAGTTATGAACTTTACAAAATGTTTACGTATAGTATTTGTTATTGGGAAGTGTACAGACGTTTTCAGGGGGGATTTTTTATGGTAGCGGTGGGGGGGAGGGGGTCGGTGGCTATGTGAGAGGATCTTTCCATGGAGGAAGTTTTTATGGGGAAGAGACATTGCTATGAAGGGGGCGCCGGATTTCCCAGCATTATTTTAAAAAACGATCAGAAATTAAATTAAAAAAAAACAAGTTTTTCAACTGAAAGTAAGGAGCAACATCAAAACTTAAAACGAACAGAAATTATTACGTATATGATTGGGTTCGCCCCCTAGTCAGTACCTCGCTCTTTAAACCAAAGATTTTTAGTACTTTCATAAGAGCTATTTATTCTAATTAACGACCTTTGTTGTTAAGGGGTCATTTTTAAAGAACTGGAACAAAATTCGAACTCTAGCGTAAAGAGCGAGATATTGACTAGTTGGCGAACCCCCTAATATACGTATTAAAAATATATGAATATAGAAGTTCGTTACGTAAGTTAATTTGTAAGTTACGTGTATTTATTACTATTAAAAACGTTCGTAAATAAAATTAAACAACTTTCGAGAAAGCCATTTAACCAAATAAAAGTAAAATTAATATGCAAGTTTTGTTTTAATTATTCATGTAGGCCTACGGTGAGCCAAAATCAAAACCTGCATTTATTCAAAAACGTTCAAAACTTAAATTAAAAAGAAAGTTTTTTCATCTGAAAGTAAGGAGCAAAATTAAAACTTAAAACGAACAGAAATTATTCCGTAAATTATCTTCGTTTTAAGTTTTAATGTTGCTCCTTACTTTCAGTAAAAAAAACTCGTTTTTTTTTATTATTTAATACACTTAATAACCTTAGCCATCCGTGAGATATTGCAGATAAACATTTTTGACAACCTGGATGTACTGTGCCTTTTTCATAAGCAGAGTGCAGTTAAACTCTTTTTATTTAGTTCAATAGTTTCAGTGGTAATATTAAAAGTTACAGTACTATTTGCAGTCACAGTCACAATTTCAGCAGCAGTAGTAGTATTAATTTAGTAGTCACATTTGCAAGTAGCAGCAATTACAGTCACGAGGTGTCGCCTTTGTAATCGAAAGATGTCGCACGTACAGTCGCAATCGCAGTTGCAAGTAGTCACAGTCACAAGTAGCCGCAGGAGCAGTCGTGTTAAATTCGTATTTTCAGTCGTAGTCATAAGTTGTCGCAGTAACAAGTAGTCATATTCACAAGTAATTCCAGTCTTAAGTAGTAGTCGAGTTGCAAATAGTCATAGTCGCAATTAGTCACGGTTACGAGATATAGCAGTCGCAGTCGCAAGTAGTTTTGGTCGCAAATAGTCCCAGTCATGATTGCAAGTAGCCTTAGTCGTAGTCACAGTCAAAAGTAATCGCACTTGCTGGTATTTGCGATTACGAATAGTTATAGTTGCAAATAGTCTAACTCGCAAGTAGTCACATTAGCAGCTAAAAGTAGTCACAGCCGCCGTCACACCTGGTCGCGGTAGCCGTAACCGTCGCAAGTACTCGCAGCAACTGGTAGTATAGGCCCGTCTGTGAATATTTATTCACAGTCTCAAGCAGTCTTAGTTGCAGTCCTAAGATATTGCAGATTCCCCTCCATTGCTAGCTTGGATGCGCTAAGTGTCTTTAAATTAGTTCTGCAACCCCCTCAACATTCCACGAAGTTCCACCTTAACCCCCTTAGCTTTTTCGGACACACTCTCGATTAAAATTCTTATTTTCGCAATGATAGATCCTGTATATAAACAATGGACAGATTGAATATCTTACAATCCTTGCATTGCACCCTCGGAGGAACAATTAATAGACCTTTCGGCTATATTTTTTAATGGAACTTTTCAAAATTTTGAGCCATGTTGAGGCGAGAGGACTTATAAAAAGGGAAAGACAGGTTGCCCTTTGATGATTCTTCAACATTTTCCTAAACATCCCCTGAAAGTTTCAACTTAATACCCTCAGCCGTTCCTTAATTATTATTGAGACACCCTTTTGACAACCAGCATGCACATGTTTATTTTTTATTGTTTTGGGCATCCCTCTCAATATTTTCTCGAAGTTTCATCTTAATACGCTAAACCTGTCTGGAGACCCAGGATCAAACATGCACCCTTCTCCCAGTAAAAAATCTTATAAGTTAACATTAGGCAATTTGCATAAACTACAGTTCTTGCCCCGGGGGCTGTATGGTTTTACGTCAACTCTGGAGGAATAGTTATTACACAGTTGGACTATTTTGAACAAACAGCTTTTTAAAAATTTTGATCAGATGTATTTGGAGAAAAAAGGGCATGGGAGGAGGACCGGCTGCCCTGGAGCGCTTTTGACTCTTAAAGAGGGCACTCGAACTTTCAATTTCCAATTGAACGAACCGCCTCCGAAATTTATACGACCACCCATTTCAAATGCAGTGGCTCTGGAAAAAAAATATCCATCAGTTCGTGGTAAAGAGTTGTAAGTAAGGAACGATGCGGCTCAATAGTAACTGAAACTCTAAAAAACGGAATTTTGATACCAATACATATATCAAAAGAAATGGTTTATTATACTGATTCCAAATATAGAAGTTTATTAGTTAGTGTTACCCAACAAAGGCTACGAACCTGACAATATTTGTCTGATTATAGAAAAAGGGGGGAAACACCCCCTAAAAGTCAAAAACGTGGAATTTTGTATTTTTTGCTAGAAGAAAGATTCCCCAGGGATGATCTTATTAACCCAGGGGTCCTAGAATATCAGAAGAGGGTTCGTTCAAACGGAAATTAAAAGTTCTAGTGCCCTTTTTAAGTGAGTGTTTCACTGATTTTTCAACCAAGTTTTTTCTTTTTTTTTTTTATTTGGCACCCGCTACTATCAAAACTGCATAATTGCGTATTGAGAAATTTAATTGGAAAATTTTAAACTGAAAATTTAAATTGAATTTGAAAATTAAAAATTAAAATTTTATTATATTGAAAATTTTATTTATTGATTAAATTCCAAAATTTAATTTTGAAAATTTAATTATATTGAAATATAATTAAAATTGACAATTAATTTAAAAATTTAAACTGAAAATTTAATTTGCGTTAATTGTGTGTTTTTTAAGATCTGTAAAGTTGTGTTAATTTTTTTTAACCAATTCAATTAGATTTAGCGATTACAGTCCCTGGCAGGGTTGCACCCCTTAGTGATTTATCACTTATTTAGTAATTTTTTAATTGCCTAGAAAAAACAAACCACTAAATCAACACGTAAATTACTATAATTGAAGGAAATCGCTAAATCAACAGAAAAATCCCTAAAGTCTAATAATTTTTTCAACTGTGTGGCGACCCTGGTCCCTTGTACTTTCAGTGCAAGCCAAGACTGTAACAACATTTTGGTATCAAGATACTGGTTGATTGCAATCTGAAAATTATCTTGGATTCTGTGGTTAACCAAACAGAACAGCAACATAAATTTCTACGACTTCGCTGTGATGATATTGAATTTCAATACATGGTATCGTATTTAAACAATATTCCTCGCAATAAATTTTTCAAGCCTATTTATTCAAAAGAATAATTAATTTTTGTATTTGAATATTTTCACAATATTTTTTACTATAGTTAAAATTATTCGTTCTACATGTATGAATACATTAATTTATATATAGATATCTAATTGGATCCGAAAATTTTTCAGACTCTCTGTATATACACACACTACTTTTAGCAGGCCTTTATAGGGTTGAAATAAACCGGCCCCCCCCCAAAAAGCAAATTTTGGCCCCAAGGGAGGGAAAAACACTAAACTTTATTGGTGTGTAAGTTATATATCCAAAACATACTCGTTACTGACCTGTTTAATTTTATTTTACATTCTAAGAAAAAAAAAAAAAAAAATCTAAACACTAACAAACTAAACTTGACCGCTATATATGTTATATCCTGAAAAGACACGTTAGTGACCTCATCCCTACTTAAATTTTAAGCCCCGTGCCTTGAAAGGAGTTAAATAGGACTCACCAAAGTGAGCCGAGGCTCTGGCCACCAAGATCCTTTCCCTCCACCCTCTCCTACCCCCACAAAAAGCCATTAGTGGCCGAGGGAGCTCTATTTAGTTTCCACTTCCTTACCATATATTTTGCCAGATGTCAGGTATTATCATTGCCAAGTACGCCCTTTTGCTGTTTAAAAAGAATCGCACTCCTGATGATTAACCCCAAAAAAAAACCTCTTTTCCCTTTCATACCTCTTTTGGGAAAAATATATTTTTTGCGTATTTATGAAAAAATAAAAATATCGTTGTACTACCCCCCCCCCCCCACACTCCTAATTAACGACAAATAATAAATAATTTGCGTTCCGTGTTATCGTTCCTGTTTTCACGAATGTTAGATTTCGGGAGATTTTAGAGAGGACAAACTTTTATTTTGCTGCCCTTGTTACCTTAAAAATTACCAGCACGTGATAATATGAACGTGGGGAGGAGAGGGTCCCACCTCAAAATTCACAATTTTCCCGTGTATTCAAATTATAAGAAATCGATTATTTGATTCTTGCCCCCCTCGAAAGACAAATTTTGAGTACGTGCTTGGTTGATGATATTACTAACGACTAAACGACTGTAAATCAATTAAAAAACATTCAGTACTGCGTCTGTCTTCAACTGGTTCTAACGCCGTATCATTTGTTTGGGCTACGTTGCCGACTCAACCCTTGAATTATTTACAAGTGCTTTTGAAAAGAACGAGAACGGTGAATACCCTGTAGCAATCCGAATCAGCCAACAGAAATGAAGGTGCTGCTGATTATGCGGACCTGCTATTAGCCATTTGGCTGTAAGCGATCTCAACACATCTTGTATCGAATACTAATTCTCTTACTTACAACTTCAATCCAGGGTTGCTGCAGATGCACGATTTGTGCTTTTTTGACATTTTTGCCTTAAGTACCACAAAAAATTCCATTTATAATGCTTTTCAAGTTTAGTCCACAGAAAGTTTGTCAACCCTGGCTTCCCCTTAGTGCATTTTTACACACCTTTTCACCTTGTGTGCCAATATTACACTTTGTGGTTTGGAAACGTTTGGAAGAAAGGGACATTTTTTGCTTCTATTTTTCCAAAATAAACCTTGTCAATTGCTGTTTTTGCTACTTTGTTGCTAAAAACTGAACGTGCGCTGTTGTATTTGGCTATTTTTTTAATTAAGGATTTTTCATATTTTGATGACGGGCTCGTTTTCATTGCTTTCAGTAAAAGGGTAACCTTATACAAAAATTTCAAAATGGAAATGTGACTAGACTGACAAAAATGTAAACGAGTAAAAAAAAAAAAAAACATAAGGAAACAGCTAGAATTAGAGATCTTGGATTTGAGTTAGCTACCAAGCCACCAGTTTCCTGGAGGGAAACAAAGTGTCCCTTTTTTCTCGCGGCCGCACTTCGGACCTATAAAGTTTTTGCAACAATGCTCTTACAAAGGTAGAAATGAAAAAAAAAACTGTTATTATATGGAATGATTTCTACCAGTGTTTACCATGAAGCTAAACGCGTCATGCCTGGATGGGTGTGGGGTATTTCGCAATGTACATTCATCATGGCTGGACGGGAGGCTGATCGCTCTCCACCACCTAATGTACATACCCAAGTGCCATGTTTCTATAACACTGCGCTTCACCCCGCAAATTGTCACCTGTTGTCCAAGATTTTGCATGTAAGTGGCCCCTTATTAGCGGATGATCTCCCGAAAAATTATGTTTTTTTGCTTTTATTCTTGCGAGTAAACTAAGCATAAAATCTTGCGCAACAAGCCTCCCCCCCCCACCCCCAATATATTATTCGGTTTACTGGTAAAGGCGGTAGGTTGTCAAAGTAGAATTATGAGCCTTTAAGGCCTTTTTTTAGGCTATAAGCTAAGGAGCTGCCAAAAATATATTATATTTGTGAAAGTCTGATAATTTCGCCACTTAGTTCTGCGTAGGTTAATTTGCTGCCTCGCCAACGTCAATGTTGAGATAACTGGGAATTGTTATTGAAGAAAAGAAAGTAACTAGACTTCGCTGGATGGCGAGAATGAGTGAATAAGCTTAAGCTGGAATCCTGGAGACTAATAAGCTCATCATTAATCTTACGTAACCTAAATTGCAGGACAAAATCCGATGCATCTATAGAACGCATTAGGCCCAAGAATCTTACTAACAGAAATTTTGGTATGATTTTATGATCAAAATATTTACAAGATAACAAATTCTCTTTCAAATAGTTTTCTTTCAATCACGTTATTGTACAATTTGTGATATATAAAAGTTCACTATTTCATGGTGGGCGGGATTACTTTCAAAGATACCAAAGTATGGTATGACCCATGATCCAAAATCGAATAAACGCCACCTAGAAATAGGTGTTTTTACTTTACTATGATATGTGGCCATTCGAAAACCCGTCAAACTTCAACGCCTCCTATTTAAACAGATTCCGGCATTGCGGGAACGTCTCCACGACGACAACGCGAATTTCAGAAGTCTGGTAGATGGAAAATTAGGGTTTTGGTCCTCAAATTCTGCGAATTTGTATTGGCCTCGGGCGGCTTGCTGCTGCGGTGGATTGTTTTTTGTAGTAGTAGCAGATATTGTGAATTATTTGTTTGTGTTTTTGTTACTTACATTTATTATTTTTTAAACTCGTCCAATCACTTCTGCACTATTTGTCTTTCTTGTATCGTCGGGGAGATGGTATTTGTCCTTCATAAACAAACACTTGTTAACATTAATTTCTTCGTATTTGACAGACTATTCCTCGCAATTTTAATTATGCCTGAAATTTTTGTTTGCATCATAGCATTCTCATCTCTCATCAGAGTAGACAATAGCGATTTACATAAGATGAAATAACTCTATACAGCATAAAGGAATTGGGTAAATTGTTACAGGGGGGGGGGATAAAGAAAGAAGGAAAAACCAATTTTTGTTTTTCAGAAATAAAAGTGCTGAAAGATTTAGTGACCTTAGTTTGAACCAATTTTGGTTTATTCTTATCTTAATTATGTAATTGAAAAGATTAATAACATCCACCCACAGCCACTAGGACAAGGGGATATCACTTGGACATTGACGTGAAGGATCCCACCCCACGCTTCTGAAAAAAAATATATGATGGCATAAAAAGTATATATTTCTTGTTTTTACCCCCTATCGTTGACCCAGAAAGTAATTTTACCTCTCTATCTCTAAAGTCATATCTATACTCACAAAGGTAAATACTAGCGTAAATTTGCAATTATATTGAAATATATAGTTGCATAACATATTTTATATATAGTGACATAAAAAGTATATATTTCATATTTTTACCCCCAATCGTTGACCCAGAAAGTAATTTTACCTCTATCTCTAAAGTCATATCTATACTCACAAAGGTAAATACTAGCGTAAATTTGCAATTATATTGAAATATATAGTTGCATAACATATTTTATATATAGTGACATAAAAAGTATATATTTCATATTTTTACCCCCAATCATTGACCCAGAAAGTAATTTTACCTCTCTATCTCTAAAGTCATATCTATACTCACAAAGGTAAATACTAGCGTAAATTTGCAATTATATTGAAATATATAGTTGCATAACATATTTTATATATAGTGACATAAAAAGTATATATTTCATATTTTTACCCCCAATCGTTGACCCAGAAAGTAATTTTACCTCTATCTCTAAAGTCATATCTATACTCACAAAGGTAAATACTAGCGTAAATTTGCAATTATATTGAAATATATAGTGGCATAACATATTTTATATATAGTGACATAAAAAGTATATATTTCATATTTTTACCCCCAATCGTTGACCCAGAAACTAATTTCATCCCTCTATCCCTAAAGTCATATCTATATTCACAATGGTATATATTAATGTAAATTTGTAAAGGGGAGTCAGCTATAATGGAGCATTGTTGATTTGCAAATTATTTTGATCTTCCGTGCCTAAATTTTCGCAGTTATGGCTTTGTGGGTACTTGTGTATTATACGCCAGTCAAGTGCTACATTTAATTAGAACTTGTTTCTTTGACGATCAATCCTAATGAGATATCACAACATATGATGAAAATATCATACTTTAGAAACAAATTTGGGATATATATTTGCACATTAGGGGGATGGGGTAAAGTATAGTGGGCCTCTACGCAAAATGTGTTAGGTACAATTATTCAGCATTTTATGAAGTGAGAAATGGTTTCTAACTTCAAAATGTGAACTACTTTACCCCACCCCCACCCTTAATGTGCAATTATATAGCCCAAATTATATATTTCCCATCTATTCTGTCACTTGTCTTTGCCTTGTATCACGCTAAGCTGAAAGAAACTAACGAAAAAACCAGTTTTTTCTTGAGTTTTACACAGCGTAAACTTGAGAACCGTACTGTTAATGTATCATTTGATTCCCCACTCAAAGCTCTTTCCAAGAGATGTTTTCTGCCATTTTGTGGGCGAAACATCAACTTTGGCCAGAAAAAACCCCACATACTATTGACTATAAAGCTTTTTTCCGTTTTACATTCAAAGATTTAATTTATAACCATTTTTAAGCTAAGAAATTCACTGCCAGAACATCAATGGTGGCTCTCCCCTAAAGTTGCCCACTAGATTCATCCTGGGATTTCAATTTTTTTCTATTTTCATTGAAAAACACCCTTTTTGGTATTTTCATGGGGAACAAAAAAAAAATTAACCCCCCCCCCCATCACCTATATTTGAAAATATTTTTCTCTCTGCCTAAATTTTCATGAGTTGGCGCCACTGGCGCTATATTGGAATTATTGTCGATTTTTGCAGATGTATCTTTACCACTCACATTTTCCTGATACTTTGAGCAATAATCTGTTCATGAAAGAAATACCGTATGTGAACATTTAACTTAATAAATTCACCCAAATGCTAGGTCAATTTTTAATTCTTTTTTTTTGTTTATAGAAGCATCATCTGCAGCAAGGTCTAATTTCGTTTTACGGGCGATTCTTTATTCAATTTGAAAATGGGCGCATTGTCGATCTAAAAAAAAATTTGATCTTTCATCTTTAAAGTTTTGCGGTTATGGATTTGTAATTTTTTTGCAGAATTATCGCCAATTCTCGCAAGAATAGTTGCGTGGCAACACTCGGGGGCTCTTTTACCGGCGATTCTTTATTAAATTTCAAGATGGGTTGATTGTTGGACTGCACAATCTTTCGATCTTCAATACTGAAATTTTTACATTTATGGAATACGCTTTTTTTTTGGAGAATTATTGCTAATTTTTACAGATGTGGGTTTAGCACCCATATTTCACGGATAAAATAAGTAAAAATCTTTTAAATGAACGGTTGCTTGATCCTTCAACTTAATAAAATTTGTCAAAATCCTAGGTCAGTTTTTTTATTTTATGTATATATTTTTAGAATCATCCTCTGCAGCAAGATCCGGGGGCTGTTTTACGGGCGATTCTTTAGTTACACTTCAAGACGGTGGAGAAGTCAAGATGTTGGATCTAAGGATTGGTGACGCGAGTACTAGCTGTTGACGAAGATGGCAACCTCATTTACAGCGAAGTTCTCTTATTCCTAGACCGGGATATGACTGATAATCGTCAGTTTGTTAAGTTAACCACAGAAAGTGGCGAAACCGTTGAATTAACTGCCAGTCATTTGATATTCACGGTGCAAAGTACTGAATACGAAACCATGGCTAAATTGCTTGAAAATGAAAATATTGATAGCAGCATCGAAGAAAACGAGATAACGGAGCTGAGTGATATTGAAGGAGATCTTTTTGTATCCAAGTTACAATTCCATACTCTGGTTGCTGAAACTTTTGCAAAAAACGTGGAAAAGGGTGACTATCTTTTAGTGAAAAATAAGGTAGGAAAATTAGTGCTTCAACTAGTGACCGAAGTTGCGTTCAGTGTGCAGACTGGGGTATATGCTCCACTAACAAATACAGGAACAATTATTGTTAACAACGTTGCGGCATCCTGCTACGCGGTAGTGGACAGTCACGTTGTAGCTCACTGGGCCTTTTTCCCACTTAGGTGGTATAGTAACTTTAATGAAGCATATAGTTATATTTTAAGTTATGCAAGACTAAAAGAAAAAAATAGTAGAACTAAATTCCCTAAAGGCATCCATTGGTATGCCAAGCTGTTATATGATTTATCTCATTACATAGTGCCCAGCCATATGATGAGTAATTAATTCAAATGTGTGCCATATTTTGTGAATTGTGATCCAATAGATAATTGTGGCCATTCAAATGAGCTGATCTTGTTTTAGTTCTGTAAATGAATATATATATATATATATATATATATATATATATATATATATATATATATATATAATATATATATATATATATATATATATATATATATATATATATATATATATATATATATATATATATATATATATATATATATATATTATATATATATATATATATATATATATATATATATATATATATATATATATATATATGTATATATATATATATATATATATATATATATATTATATATATATATATATATATATATATATATATATATATATATATATAGTTTTTTTGTGTGCATAAATATAAAGAGCTTTAAATTGTGTACTTTATTTATGTATGTTATCGTGTATTTTACCTTGTTCGTATTTTGTATTCTGGCGTGCATACTATGAGGCTGCGCCTTTTATGAAAGTCAAACAATATTTATTTTTTATGTTGCCATTTTTTATGATTTTTGTATATAAATATTATTTTTTTAGCTTTTATCTGGTGTAAAATCAGACATCAATCGTGATAAGAAACTATCCAAAACAATGTATTAATGTACCAAGGACATGAAAAGCACCATCTCTGTATAGATACTGTTTTGAAAATTCTGGACACATCTTAGGTCGAAAATTACGGTATTCAGGTTTGAATAGTCATACCTGAAAATCGTGATTTTCCAAGACCGACAATTTCATGACCATAAACTTTCTAATGTAATGCTACATTTTTGTCACTGTTGCCAAGTTGAACTGTAAAAAAATAAGAAAAATAGTTAGTTAAGTTTGACAGCGTCTTTCGTCCAAAAAATTCAAACATTGACAATTTGTTGGCTCATATAAACTACAGCTTCTTGAGCTGTTGGGCGCCATCTTAGTTGTTTATTTTTTTTTATAGATTTTCACCCTTGTTCCTTTTTTTTTAATTAAGCGGCCACTACTACAAAAACTGCATACCAGCATATGGAGGCCTTTTTAGTTAAAATCGTTCGCCAGATTCTTCCCTGTTTGTTATATATATATATATATATATATATATATATATATATATATATAATATATATATATATATATATATATATATATATATATATATATAGTATATATATATATATATATATATATATATATTATATATATATATATATATATATATATATATATATATATATATAGATATATATATATATATATATATATATATATATATATATATATATATAGATATATATATATATATATATATATATATATATATATATATATATATATATATATATATATATATATATATATAATATATATATATATATATATATATATATATATATATATATATATATATATATATATATATATTATATATATATATATATATATATATATATATATAATATATATATATATATATATATATATATATATATATATATATATATATGTATATATATATATATATATATATATATATATATATATATATATATATATATATATATATATATATATATATATATATATATATATATATATATATATATATATATATATGTATATATAGAAACACTCTGATTTCACTTCCACTGTCCTAGGTACTTGAAGTGATCTACCGTTAAAAAAAGAATATAATGTTATTTTTCCTCAATACATTCCAAGCGAAGTTAAACCGTTTTTTTTACTTTGTAATTTTTTTTTTCTGTTTTTTTTTTTTTTTTTTTTTTTTTTTACAGTTTGAGTGTGTAAGTATAATTTTCAAGGTCTTATAGTGCAAAATTGTTGTTTCATTTTTATCCGACATAAATCGTGATCAAAGACTATCTGAAATAAAATCTATCTAAATTTAGAACACCTCTACCAATTAAAAACCATCTCTGAAAAGGCTGAAAGTCATAATCGAGGACCGAAATGGAGCCCAGGACTCTGTGTTAAGACGTGACAACACTGCAAGAAACGATAGCAATTATTATAATCCAAGTGAAGGCTTATTTTATTCAAAGAATAGCTTTAATCCCGCTCATTTGTCACTTTTTATGTTTTGTTAAGGATTGATGTTAAATTTATGTGTAAAATCTATAATATAAGAATGATCTGATATTTAAACCAACAAAACCTAACTGATTCTTGACTGAAATTTAAATAAACAGTTTAGAAATTGCTTTACCCAAAAAGCATTATGCAAAAAAACAACTATGAAGGGTTAGAAAAGTTTTTCCTGTTTTTTTTTTTTTTTTAATGGAATCATTCATTCCAGCTGCGACCAAGTTCAGGAATTTGAGGAACTCTCAGAAATTGTTGCTGTAGCAAGCTCTAAAAATTCCTCAACAGCGTTGGACATAGAAGGAATCATTCCTGAACACTAAAAGTTGGCACATTTTTTTTCCTTACTTAAAGGTAACATCATCAAACAGAGCATCCCAGATTCACAGCCATAATGGCTTGCGGTTGTGCATTCACTCCTAAAGTTGCACTTAGTTTCTAATTGCCTCCAAATGGCTCATAGAACTGATAGACTATTTGAATTACCCTTATAATACGGTCAATCTAGATACATTTTAGGGGTCACCTCAAACAAATTGCAAAAGTTTTGATTTTGGTATCATTCGGACCGGAAAAAAATCTCTAAAACATAAAAAAAATTGGCCAAATTCGGACGAGGCGAAATTGATCGTTTTTCGTCCTTTCTTCTAAAATGACGACTTTTTAATAACAACGTAATTTGCCCGTATAGAAAATTTCTAATAGGTAAATCTGGTACGTAGGTCACTAATATGCACTTTGTTTTTGTTTTTGAACGCACATGTTCAGTCCCCCCCTCCCGCCTGTAAATCAAGCGTCGATATAGGTCTGAAAACAACATTGCGCGAAGTTGAATTCACACAGAAAAATATTGGACTGCTAATGCAGAGAAGAAGTCGTATCCATTTCAATTTACCAACTTTTCACCCTAAAAGTGACCACCCCACATTATTAGGATCCAATAAGCAACTTCTCGCAACTAGGTAAAGCATTGATTTGAATTTGAACAAAAAATCACAAGAAATTTGATATTGCAAAAGGATTAGAGATTCATCGTGGCGTCTCAAGGAACCTAGGCCAGGTTGGAGTGGAACCATACAATCAGTCAATGTCAGAGACCATCCCGGTAAAGCCAACATTTTCTTGTTTCCTACGATCGATCTTCCTTAAAGCGACGAGAATTGTATCCTTTCTACACTAACATTCATTACCCATCAGGTCCAATGGTACGGATTTACTCTAGTCATAACCTTTGACCAGCCGTTGTGGTGGATGTCCAGGGAAATTATTGCTGCAGAAGGACCTGGAAGTAGCGTTGCAGACGTAGTGGTTAAGCTAGGAGGATTCAACACCCTTATGAGTTTTGTCGGTGCCATTGGGTCTTTGATGGATGGATCTGGGCTGAAAAAAAAATCGTTGAATTGATGTACGCTTCCGATGCAGTTCCTCATCTTCTAAGTGATAGGCTATTTCTCGAGCACTGCGAGCCCATACCATCGCAGACGCAGAACTTCACTAGATTCTGACAAAGGAGCTTGTAGACGAGGATTCAGATGCAAAACTAAAATTGAATACAGAATTTGCATTGGGTACGGTTGAGCTTAGTGGAATCAAAGACCTATATGAGAAAGTAATGGAGGACGAGCTTCTCTTGGTCATATTTCCCAGTCTTCAAGCCTCAAGAAGGTCAAAGCTTCTCTGTCTGTAAATCAGAGCGAAGTCACAAGACTCGAACAGGAAAACTGTGGATCCAGTACATGGATATGGCTACCATTCTTCGAAATTTCCTCAGAACTAAACGTACAGGTCAATGGAAACTCAATTTCAAACAGTTTCCGATATGCTCCCTTGCCTCACAGCAGCTGGTCACAACAACCACAGGAAGTGGTGAGGCTGTACCTGCAGCAGATGAACAGGCTTGTACGTTTTGAGGAGATCGGACAGATTTGAGCCGGTTTACATTTTCGGTCATAGAACAAGAATTGATGAGAAGTCTGAAAACGGCAACCGGAGTGACTAAGGGAAATGAATGACGGAAGTACAGAGACTTCAGTGGGTATTGGGACGTCCAGTACGTGCTCACGTTAATCTTCTGATGCAAGAATTGACGGATGTTTCGCATCACACACACAACCAGCACAAAAAGTCTGGTCTTTCAAGGCAGCAGAGGGACTGCAAAGAGACACACATAGTTATTGACTTTGTCGAGCAGTCGTCTCCTGTCGTGGGTGATTCGCTATTACTTTGAAGTCTTGCTACTGGCATGACTGCTGCAGAAAACATGGACGCCGACAAAGCAGTGGGGAAGAAGAAGAAGTCGGGAAGAAAATTCTTGACGGAATGGTAGGGAAATCTCTGAAGGAGCATTTGTTCAAACGGAAGGATCAGGCAGTCCTTATGACCGTGAAGCAAAAAAAATGGGAGAGAAATCCACCGTTTAGACCCCTCATTGCTGTTTCAGCGGCTTCTAACTGTATCCAAAAGACTGAATATGGACGAGGAATCTTCATTTAAATACGAGCTTTGATCCTATTCTGCGTCGCTTTTTGACGATTCTGGCAAGTTCCGAAAGCCAAATAAACCAGAGCTAGCAAAAGCTATCAAGCAACTTTCAGAAACTGTGACCATTGGGGGAAAACATAATTCAAATTGCACCTACGTCTGAACGAGGGCACTTTGCTTCACAGGATTCCCTTGGCGAAGTAAGAAACATATTCGGGGATCTTAGACCTATACTGGAACTACGTTTTGGCAAAATATCCAGACGCCATTATTGTCTTTGATGGCTACGACATGGGCTGCTTCGACAAAAGATATGACTCATCTTAAGCGAAACCATGTCACTAGACGGGAAGTACTGTTTAGTCCAGATTTAAAACTGATCACAAAAAAGAGGAATTTCTTTCGTGCAAAAAGAATAAAGCCCGTTTCGTCAATGTTGTTTCTGATTATTTACGAGGCGAAGGTCAGAGAACCATCCAAGCTAAAGCTGATGATAACATGCCTATTGTGCTTACAGCTGTTGAGTGTTCGAAGACTTGGGATGCTATAGTTATCGGTGACAATACAGACTTGTTGGTGTTGTTACTTTATCATTGTAATCCTGAGCACCACAAGGTCTACCTGTAGAGTGAGTCAAGTCTAAGTCAAGTTGCACTTCAGGTGCAACTTGGGATATCGAAGCAATCGTTAAGAAGATTGGAACTGAAACCTGCAATTTTCTTCCTTTGCTCAGGCAATTCTTTGACGTACAAAAATAAAAGCTGATGGTGGACTTTGCTGGTGAAAATTTGTGGTCAATTTAAATTGAAAACCAAGTGAGTAGGGATTTTTTTTTTTTTTTGATAATGATGAAAAATAACCCTTTCTTACTGCAAATTCCCTTATTCTTCACTCTCATATTACGTTACTATAACCACCTTAGTAGAAATTATTTAACTGTGTTGCCTGCTTTAGGAGAAACCCTGCTACAAATGGAGCTTCAAAACTGTTAAAGGCACAATTTTGGAGATTCATCTTATAAAGAATTTAACATAGAAAGAAGAAACTTTTTTTTTAATGAAAGTAGAGAGCGATATTAAAACCTAAAGTGAACATAAGTTATTCATGTAAGATGGTGCTGTCACATCATCAATCCCTCACTCTTTAAGCTGAAATTTTATAGTGTTTTGAAATAATTCTTATTCTAATTAAACTCCTGTTTTAGAACAGTAGTTAAAAAAATTGAGACAAAAAAAAAATAATCAAACTTTACCTGAAAGTGACGAGTTGAAGAGGGAACAGCCCCCCCCCCATATACAAAATAATTTATGTTTGTTTCAAGTTTTATTGTCCCTCTACTTTCATTTGGGGAAAAAAAAACTAGTTTAAGTCAAAATTTAACTTTTCCTTCGAGAAAAAGAGCTATTGCTATATTTGCTTTTGGAAATAAAGTAGAATTATCCAAATAAAAAATCGTCTCCACAATAAAAGAGGAACTTTCGCCTCTCAGGCGTCACAGCGAACGGTTCATTTTTGTTTCATATTTGCTACTACTAGTAGTAACAACTCACTGCAGAACCAAGCCGCCTGAGGCCAACACAGCTACACACGCTAATCCTCCATCCCTACATTTTCAAAGCCTCCCTCTTTACATCCTCCGAGGAAGCTCCCCTTTCCCTTAAATCTTTCTTTACGACATTTTTCCACCCCGTTCAGGGATGATATCCTTTTCGCTTGGCCCTAGACAGGTTGAGCATCTAAGACGACCTTTGGTAATTTTGTCATCTGCAGAACGTGCCCTAGCCATCTCAACCTTTCTCTCCTTAAAGCCTCAGAAAACAAGATTGAACCACATTTTTTACAGTTTACCATTTGAGATATGGTCAGTCACTCGGGTACCCAAAACAATCCGGAGGCAATTTCTCTTGAAAACATCTAGTAAATCCTCCTCCGTTTTCGGATCGTCCATGTTTCAGAACCGTGCTTCGCTACTGTCATCACTGTAGCTTCCAATATTCTAATCTTGGTCATCAGACTTATCTTCCTATTCTTTCAAACTTTTCTCAACTGTGAAAAACACCAAGGGCCTTGGTTATTCTACTTTTAACATATTCACTGCACCCGACATTTGTACTAATAATACAACTTAGGTAAGTCAAGCTGTCAACTTGATCGATCTTCTCGTTAACCAACATCGCTTCTTCCCCTTCACTTACCCCTAGTCTCAGCGACTTAGTCGTCTAAGACTTATTTTCAAACCTGTTCTTGCACCCTAAACTCACCAAACCTTTAAAATTTTCTCCAGTTTTCTAACATTCCCATCTAGGATGCTTAAATCATGGAACCCTGTTCTTTTTGCTGACGACAGTAACTGTTCCATTACTGCAGTGGACCTGCCATCTGCCACGTCTTTCAAATGCCTTTGAAAATTCAAAAAATAGACCCAAAACACAAGCCCTTGTCCAGACTAACACGCACCAACTCTGTTGCCTTTGAAAGTGCATACAAAGTAGAGAAAGTGGGACGAAAACCATACAGATGGTTAGTTATAAGAGAATTTCCTGCAGTCGTATTAGTATTGAATACAAATGACGAGAGTCTACGATATGCTACTTTTTCAGCAACCTTAGAGATTACAGGAAGAAGAGAAATAGGTCTATAGTTTGAAATTAGAGACGAATCACCTTTTTCGCATAAAGGTACAACATTAGTAACTAAAGAAATGAGGGAAAACACCATAATAAAGAGAGAGGTTAGTTAGGTGTGAGATGGGCTTAGAAACAAAGTGACCAACTTTTTAAGGACATTATTACTCAAACCAGAACTAGCAACTGAACGGATGCTTTGTAAGCTGAGAAATAATATTAGATATCTCAGTATCATTGCATGGGCAAAGGAAAAAAGACTTGTCTGCTAAGAAAAGAGTACTTACTCTACTCTGGCTGGAATGAGAACTGAAGGAAGTATGGTGAAATACGAATTGAAGGCACTCGCTGAGGAGTTTTTGTCCGCAATAGATCCACCAGCTTTCCTCTGAGGAGTTTTGTCCACAATGTAGTTTTTTTTTCCCTCCCAAATTTTCACCCTTAAGCATGGTGGAGGGGGGGGGGGGGGTGAGAACATCAGAAGAGTGCCATTTTTACTTCGCCCCTGAATTTGACAAACTCGTTTACTGTTGTAAAAAAGCATGAAAAGTAAAACTAAAGCAAAAAAGAGAAATCAGGAACACTTCAATCACAACTTCATTTTCGATGACTGAAAGAATCACAACTTCGTTTTGATTAAGAATCAAAATTTGGCTTAATCACATTGGTTATCAAGATCATAATGGTACAAAGGAACGCTGAGGCAGCTTGTTCCATGTCACTGACTACAAGCTATAGGGCAGAAAAGACCGCTCTTTTTGCAAGTGCATCGAAGGCTATCAAAGTCAGCATTACAGCTGCAGTGAATCAGTTTGAGAAGGCTTTCAGCAGCAGGTGGTATATAACTCATAATGGGTATACAACCCTTTGACTAAAGTTTCCAGCCTCAGTCTTCAGGCACTAGAGCTGTCACTCACCGCAACCATGTCATTATTTGAGGTATTAATAATTCAGGGTGCTAGAATTGACTTGAATATTAATGCTAAGAAGATAAAGTCCGCTAAGGCTAGGAATAAGTGAAGATGAATAGGTGACGTTGGGGAACGAAAATATCGATCAAGTGGACAGCTTCACTTACCTTGGCAGTATCATTAGTAAAGACGGTGTGTCCAGCGAAGAAAAATAGAATAGCCAAGGCCCAGAGTGTTTTTTTTTTACAGTTGAAAAAAGTTTGCAAGAATAGGAAGATAAGTCGGTGAACCAAGACTAGAATATTGGAAGCTACAGTAAGCTCAAATATGGTGCTGAAGCATGGGCGCTCCGAAAAACGGAGGTAAATTTGCTTGATGTTTTCCAGAGATATTGCCTACGGATTTTTTTGGGTACCCGACTGACAGACCGTATTTCAAACAGTAGGCTGTACGAAAAGTGCGATTCAATCCCGCTTTCTAGGACTATAACGAGAGAAAGGTTGAGATGGCTAGGGCACGTTCTACGGATGATAGATTGCCAAAGATTGTCCTCTTCGGCCAACCGTCTAGGGCTAAACTAAAAGCGGGTCGTCCTCAGTTGGGGTGGGAGTTTGTCATAAGGAAAGAATCAAGGGAAATTGGAACTTCGTGGGAGGGTGTAAAGAGGGAGGCTATGAATAGATTGGGATGGAGGATGAGCGTGCCTCAAGAGCTTCGTGTTACCGTGAATTGTTAGCAGTAGTAGTGGTATTTTGCAGCAGCAAGTGTGGGCGGTATGTGTTCTGGGTGGACAAAACTAGCCACAATGGCTACTTTTGATATGAACAAAGGGCGTAATATGAACAAGTTCATGTAAAGATTCGTCAGATCTAGCTTTGCACAAATCTAGAAGACCCTTTTCGCTTGCGGCAATCAGTTTCTTCCGTTTTCCACTGAAGAGCAGGAAAACATCTCACTGGCTTAAAAAAAAAAAAAAAACTGGGCATTAGCTGAGGCGTTCAGAACTGAAGCTTTGCCGGCACTATGCAATCACGAAGTATTTTCACGTCTTGAAAAGGCGTGGACGAACAACCGTGACTTTGTAACCTCTGATGGTAGCTTCATCTCCAATAGCAGATATCAACAATCTTTGCAGTTAGCAGGAACTCCAGCCTGAAAATGGAAGAGATGCTTCCTCGGGTTTTGCGTAGTGTATCACCAAGAACAACAAGTCGGTACCATTTCCAATCAAGCAGGCCTCCCTCTTCTCGGCTGAAGCAAGTGCAGTTTTTGCTACCAAAACGTATGCATCCTTTCTATGCAACTTTTGGCTTCTTGTACTTGACACCCAGCTTCCACAAGTTTCCCAGCTATTAGTTTTATGGTATTCGACTTATTGTCTAAGTTAGAGAGAAAGTCTTCTTTCTTCCGAGCAAGCTTTGTGGCAGAAGTGATGAAGCTGATGCCAGGGTACTGTTCTTCTTATGTTCGCTTCCGATGGGCGAGATCCTTGATGGTCGGCCCACTTGCATAGCCGTCAAAAATGACGTCAGCTAATGCGAAATACTTCTGTACAAATGCTACTTAAGAGGAAGCTACCCCTCCCTAAGTAGATAAAGTTCCTCATCCTACCGAACAAAGGACCCAACCACCATCCACGACACACAGGCATGTTTGTGTTGCCATTAGTTAAACTTCAGGTTTGTGCTTCTTCAACATATTAATTGCAAGTGCAGCTTTATCTGCCGAGCGTATGATTTCATAAGACTCAATTAGGACAAGTGGAAATGTCGATAGCTCGTAGTCGAGCGTATCAGTCAGATTCAAACCATCTGTTGATGCTACGGCAGAGCCGTTCAAATATAGTGGAGCGTCTGTTTAAAGACTTTACCCTTTCCCACTGGAGAATATTTTTGCGGTCAAGTTCACTGCACAACCTTTCCTCTTGAATGAATATAAGAAGACGCATTTACCCGACGTTGAATGACATCAGATGGCGCGTTCAGAGTTAAAGTAGCGGTAATTGCGAAGGTTTGTGAACGGTGGATTCTTGACGAAATCAGGTTCAGAATAAAGGAGAAGAACCATCAATTCAGCTTTGGTTTCGTGAGGAAGAAATTTAAGTAAAATACTGTTCAGATAAAAATATACCCCACATGGTACTTTCACCCTTTTTGACCTCGCTTAGGGTGGAAATACGGTAACAGATAAGAGAATTTTCCAATTCTGATGTAATTTTCGGTTTTCTGGGACTGAAATTAATAGGAAACGACCCTTATAATGAAGAAATTATGATTCGAGATTTCCCCTCTTTGCCCCTTCTTTTCCCTAAAAAAGGGGTATTTAAAAACGGGTCATTCTGGATATGTTATTAAGTGGATTTTCTTAACGTTTAAGTGTTCACTTGTGTGCGAATAATGCACAAATTAGGATTTTTCATCCCCCTCTGACCTTGCTTAGGGTGCAAATGGGGTACTAAATTATAGAATTTTTCAATTTCTGTGACACATCCGTGGTTCCCGTGCCAAAATTAGTTTCCTTGCTGTGGAGACTTTCCCAAACAGGGTTTTCGAATATAGCGATTCTATTAGCGCACTTTTCTTCTCGATCTTACGCCAATTTTCTAATTTAGGCTCTTTTTAAAAATTCCCTCAATTTTGTTTTTGCAATGAACTTCTACTATTAAGTTTAATCCAACGAATAGTTATCGCGAGACCAAGTCACCTTTTTACAGTCACTATGGGCCGTGATTAGCTGTTTACGAAGTTGCTGCTATAGCTCAAACCACGGTAGTTTTCTAATTTAGAAATCAGATTTTTCCCCAGACGTGACTTGCGCTATAGAGTGGAACATGAGTCCGCAAGAGCTGACATGTAACAGCTCACTTGGGTCCTTCAAAAATAAATATTTAGTGAAAGGTCAATTAATTAGAAATTAATTTGGATTAAAACAAGTTTAGCACTTAAGATTATTTTTTATTTTATAGTATTTTAGGTGAGGTGATTGTGTTTCCGCGGGGGGGGGGGGGAGGAACCCAATAGTTAAGGGAATAATGAGTAATTGTGGAAGAGGTCTGTGGTTGTCTTGGGAGTGAAGTGAGAGCCATTCTGCATCATAGTAATGAATATTTATATTTATGGGTCTCAACGTCCAATGTGTGACAGAGCAGTGTCATTTATGAAATTTTATTTCGTTTTGTTTATAAAATAAACCCCGATTGATTGATTGATTAAAATTCCTTCCTGGAGAAATCGGCATTCCACTTGCACAAGAAAAACCATCGTGGTGTCTACTTGCACTTGTCTATAATTTTATTTTTATTTTCAGGAAGAAAATATCATCAAAGTCTTTTGCGATATTGTTTGGCTGACGACAATAGAAAATACTTTGGATTATAAGACGTAAATTTCAAAAAAAAAAAAAAAAAAAAAAAAAAAAAAAAAAAAAAAAAAATGATTGGAAAAACTTTGTAGAATTTTCCAGCCCTGTGAGATACAGCAAAAACCATGTTGATAGGAAAACTACCAGTTTCAAGCACTTTTTTGCAAGTGCCAATGAGGAATTATTTTAAAAAAGCCAAATCTTTGAATAGCCGAAAAATTAGAAAATAGATTTTAATAATCTATCTGCCACAATTGGAGGAAGGATAAGTTTTCTTAATTTCTTTTTGGAATTTATGAACTAGAAAAAGTTGGATGAAATTTTTGGCATTTTTGCTCCTATACGAGACAACTATGCAAACATGAAGCGTTCAGGTGGAAGGGCCTGTCATATGTTCTATTCCTTACGGAAAAAAATATCATATTTCTTTTACGATCTATTTTACTTAAAGATAAAGTTCATATGTTTGTCAAGTTGCTTTTTGGCAGTATGACAAATAAAAATAAGTCTTAGCAACATGTTTCATATATAGCAATATTCAAATAGTTTGTATTAAATCTTCGAAATTATAATTTTTTTTAATATCGCTAAAACAAAGGTTAACAAAAAAGAATTTCAAACAAAATCATCACTTACAATTATTAAATACCCCTTCGGACACTTATAGGGTTTACTAATACCCTGACAATTTTTGAAATATCCAATATCATGCTATTTTCCTTAAAAATGGGTAGCCGACTTTCTGAATTTTCACTCTCCCTTCCACCCACATCTAAGACAAGCCCTATTTCAACATGCGAAGCACTTGTCCAAACTCTGTGCGATACTAGCGCTTTAGTTCTCAGCCTGACAGTTGGGGGTTGTCCATTGATGACAGGCAGAGAGATATCTTCGAGACTCGTAATGCTATCTAGCGGTCGGAGATCTTTTCTGGGTGGGACAAAATAATGAACTTTGCCATCTGCATACCGAACTTTGATCCGCAGTAGGTCATAGTCAAACAACCCTTTAATCTCGGCGTCAACTGTTATGGGCAACACAAATCCGGCTGTGAATTTCAACGGCGTATCTGAACCACCCGTTGGCTCAAATATTTGTGCTTCAACTTGGAACACCTAGAATAAAATGTTCATTATATATTTGCCAATCGTTGATTTTGGGTGGAAAAGGATATTATTTTTAGGCTCCTAATATTTATTTTTTAAAGATCGGAGAATAAAAAAAGAACAAAAAACTTTTCAATATGCAAAGTGCAAAGAAAACAAAAATACATACTGCTTTATAAGATCTGTGCATGTTCATTATCTACTTGATTAGAAACAGGCTTATTTTGGATAATTTCCTAATCGTCTGATTTGTTCTGGTACTTCCATAATTCTCTGCTGTTCGCCCCTGACATCAAATCCTCCAGGCATTCCTCCTTATGCGACATAATTCAGAATTCCTCAATACTCAACATTCCTAGAAATTTGCGTCTAAATCAATCTATCGGCAGTCTCAGTGACGAAATTATTTTGGCTTAATGCCATTTGTGATACACTTTCTGGGCAAATGTTTTCAAGAAATTGGTAAAGCCAAAGATGGATTTAAGTTTCAGCAACCAGCTGAAATTTCAAATTCTGAAAATTCCTAGAAAATTTCCTTCACTTAGGTAAACTACTCACGTTTATAAGCGAATGTTTGCTTTGTATCCGGCAAGACGCTGTTAAAAAAATGATTCCATCCCTCTGTCTAAGATCCAATTGAAAGAAAACAAATATAGCTAGGCTACGTTCTTGGAAAATTTTTCCAATGGGGTAGAAAGGGGTCATGGAAAAATATTTAAGGAATTGGGGAGGAAGGAACACATCATGACAGGGAGGAAGGAATAAGGCTCTGCGTAGGCTAGGGGGAGGGAAAGTCGATGTAAAAGTGTAGTCGACGTCTAAAACCATCAAAATCGTCATGAGAAAACTATTCAAAAATAGCAAAATATGGAATGGAGCTGGAGATTGAAGCTCCAACCAAGCATGTAAGCCTTTCTAGGAAAAGTCCGGTAATTTGTTTTCATAATTTATCAATTACTCATCTAGTAATTCCGGTTTGTTGCTCGTGTATTGACTTTTCCATAACGTATGATACGTTCTACGGCGTAGTGTGTAAGTGCCATTAGCTCTTCTGTTTGAAATGGTCAACTTTAAATTTTGATCCCTACTAATGCGGGGCTACAAGAGAAGCATAGAAGACGTTGGAAGGGAAGTTGGCTACTCTCTGTTGGTTTCAGCTCGGAAAAAGTGCGCAATAACTCTTATTTTTCAAATAAGTAGCCCATCCTCCCACTTTCTAAGATATCCTGTTTGACATAATGACGACAGGAAAACAGGAAACTCATAATTACATGGCTCCGAATACATAGCATAGATAGGACCGGCCGCTACTATAACGTTTGATTCCACAATATGGAAAAATAAATTAAATATAACAACAATACACTCAATAAGGACAAAAAAGCAACAAAAAGAGTGATTTAACGCTGGAGAATAAAGAGACAACAATAATAATAAATAATGATGTGCAAAATGTCAATACTAAAAACGACTACGAAACAGGCAAAAAATCAAACAATTACTCTTCGAGTGCTTACCCAGACAACTTAAGACAGCACAGTTAAAATTTTAATCTATAATAAAATCTTAAAAAAACTGCCTAATCAGACCAAACCTGGGTTGGAGTACTTAAACCACTCCATGGCTGAAGCCCGATAATACTGGATGATGAATGAAACGTCAATTTTATTATGACGTATTATTATTTAAAATTATCATAGAGGCATAACAAATCTGACAACGGCTACGATGCTGGAAAACAAATCTAACAATCCCTGTCTAAGTGCTTACCTAGACAACTTAGACGCCATATTTAAAACTTTAATTTCGACTGAAATCTTGAAAAACTGCTTAATCAGACCAAATTTGGGTTAGGGTGTTTAAACCGCTTAATGGCTAAAGCCCAATAATACTAGTCGTCTTCGAATAGCAACACGTTAAAGAAACCAATGGATAGAGGCAGTACTTATAAGGCCCCTTCCAGAGCTAGCTAGCTATCCCGTCGAAGAATTAGCGAAAATAGTCTTGTTCTGAAGCCACGGTTATATGCCACTGTAGATTCACGCCTTTGGACTTCAATTTGGCGATTAAGGACAATTAGCGATTAAAGACAATTAGCGATTTGGCGATTAAGGACAATTTAACACTAAGGACAATTAGACCAACTGTTTTTTTTTACCCGACAAATTCTCAGGGACTTTTGCTAGAAATTATATTGACAACCCCTAAATGCAAGTTTGTTTAACTGTTGCGACTTCTCCCCCTTTTTTTACTAAACATATTCGTATATTTGCAGGGAAGGGAGTAGAATCTGTATTTGTAACTTTAAAACGCGTATTTTGTAACTGTTACAACTTCTTCCCTTATTTACACGACTGATTCGTATAAGTATGGAATGCAGCACTAAGGGAGAGAGGGGGAGGGAGGGTGGACCCCTCGATCCACCATTGGAATACGACAAATGTTAGTAGGGGGGGGGGAGGCGCTCTGCCTTTTTAAAATCCTACTTTTAAGCCAGAAATATTTTCTTGATATTCTAAGACTGATCTGTATTTTCATTTCATTGGTGAAACATACCTGATTGGGTATCCACAGTTGTAGGGGTCGTTGCATTCTAAGCAAAGGAATGAGAATTCTTACAACAGCTCCCGGACGAGGTGATGACAGGTGTTGTAGCTCTTCTACCAACAAGTCTACAAACTCTTTGCGCGGCCAAGACTCATCCTTCTCAACTCTAAACAAAATTGAAAAAAAAATCAGAAAATTAGGCATAATTAAGACTGTAAAAACAAACCTCGATTTCCGTTCGCAGTTTAAATACAGAAGGGGGTACATATGTGCAGACAATAGGGGGACAACAGAGGAATCCCTCTAAAACCCGCAAATTTATCTCGACTTAAAATTGCCATATCTGATTTTCAGGTCTATAATAAGCTAAAAAACACAAATTTATACGGAACTAAAATTATAATAAAGGGAGAAGATTTTCTCTTCTACGTTAAATATAGGAGAAGAAAAATTCTTATCGATTCTACAAGTCTAAAATCACATCCTAATTCTAAGAAAAGTAAAAATAAATAAAATTACACACAACTAATTTCTTGACGGTTACTTATCCCTTTTCTTAGAGCTTAATGAAAAGAACATCTGGATTTAAATGCACAATTTACCATAATTTGCATCAATTTTAACATGCAACGCACATCGTAGCGTGCATAGCAATTATGTGCATAACAAAAAACATAATGATTTGAAAAAAAAAGTATTGAAATAAATGAGTAAAAATAAAAGGAATCAGAGGCAACGCTGTAGCGTTGCCTATAGTAAAGGCCATACGGCTCCAATGTTTTATTATTATTTATTATTTTTTTCCCAGAGGCACTTCACATGGAAGGGGCTCGTCGTAGAAGCTTCAAAGGGGGCTCATTCAATTGGAAATCGAGAGTTCTAGTGCCCTTTTTAATAGTCGAAAATGATTGGAGGGCAACTAGCCCCCCCCACGCCCATCATTTCCCCAAACACATCCAATCAAACTTTTGAGATAGCCGTTTTGTTCAGTGTAGTTGATTTCCAGATAGAAAATATGTTTTTGAGGAGGAAACTCCCCCACAACCCTCAGGGCAAGAGTTTTAAGCTATGCCCTGGGGGCATATAAGGTTTTTATAGAAGGCGTTGTCGTAGAAACTTCAAAACAGGCTCATTCGATTGGAAATTAAAGGGCTAGTGCCCTTTTTAAAAGTCGAAAAAGATTAGAGAGCAACTAGCTCCCCCCCCCCCCGCGCCCATCATTTCCCCAAACACATCCAATCAAACTTTTGAGATAGCCGTTTTGTTCAGTGTAGTTGATTTCCAGATAGAAAATATGTTTTTGAGGAGGAAACTCCCCCACAACCCTCAGGGCAAGAGTTTTAAGTTATACCCTGGGAGCATATAAGGTTTTTATAGAAGGTGTTGTCGTAGAAACTTCAAAACAGGCACATTCAATTGGAAATTCAAAGGGCTAGTGTCCTTTTTAATAGTCAAAAGTGATTGGAGGGCAACTTCCAGATAGAAAATATGTTTTTGAGGAGGGTAATCCCCCACAACCCTCAGGGCAAGGGTTTTAAGTTATACCCTGGGAGCATATAAGGTTTTTTATAGAAGGCGGTGTCGTAGAAACTTCAAAAAAGGCTCATTCGATTGGAAATTCCGAGGGCTAGTGCCCTTTGTAATAGTCGAAAGTGATTTGAGGGCAATTAACCCCCCTCTCACGCCCACCTTTTCCCCAAACACATCCAATCAAAATTTTAAGACAGCCATTTTATTAAACGTAGTTTCAAGTTCAGGAAATTAGGTCTCTGAGGATTACAACTCCCCCAAAGCCCTCAGGGCAAGGGTTGTAATTTAAGGATACTCCGAATCCTTCATTTTATTTCTTATGGAAGGGATGCTCGTATAAACTTTAGAGAGCGCTCATTTGATTGAAAATTGAAAGTTCTTGTTCACTTTTAAGAGTCAAAGGAGATTGAAGGGCAACTAGCCCCTCTCCCTCCTCCAAGCCCTAAATGCATCAAATAAAAATTTTCAGATATACATTTTGTTAAAATAGTTCAAAGTTCTGATAACAAAAATCTCCGGTGTCGACACAGCCCACCAGGGCCCAGGGGTAGGCGTTGTAAGTTATGCCCTGGGGCATAACTTATTAAGGGGGGTTTATAACTTATGGGAAGGGGTTTTGTATGGGAAGAACACATATGAAATCTATTACAATTATCCAATTATAAGGTTAAAATACATATTATGTGATAGATGCAAAATTGCTTTGGCACACAAATTCCTATTAAGGTCAATTCCAAACAGTCGTGATCCCCTTGTGTCAGCAAGTGAAATGGTCTAAACCCCCTTACTGGAGCTATTTTTTCAATCCATTCATTGTTGTCAATCGCTGTCCACAAGTTATGCAAGCTGTCTATTGTTCATATATAAGGTTTTTATCAAAGAGGTAATCGTATAGACTTTGAAAAAAGCCTCATTCGATTTAAATTGAAAAATCCGTTTTTTAAAGTCAAGAATAATCGGACAGTAAGAGTAGTATCTATCTTTTGAATTCTAAGGGGCCCCCGTACCAAACAGGTTTTTCTGGTAGTCCTATTCTACAGGTCATTACACCTTTGCCAAGAGGAACGAGTATAACTTGATTGGTGATTAGGATTTGAATAAAAGGAACAGTTTTCTTTACGATTCATATTAGTAAGAGAATTGAATTCAAAGAGAATAGTTTTTATTTGCAAGGATATTAGTGGAGAAAAAAAAATGAGTGGTGCATTTACATTATTGGAGATTAATGATGGAACCGACAGCAGCAGCAGCAACGATATACGAGTACCCAATGTGGCTGTGGAAATAACTGCTGGTTGTAGACTATGTCTTGAATGGGACATTATGTATGCGAGATATGTGATATCATTAAGCAAATTTAAGCAGGAGGAGCAGCTGTGTTTTGCTGGAAAAGTAAATATTCTCCATATAAATAAACTTCGGTCAGCATTAGATGTCCTATCGAAATATATTGATGAGAACAAAATGCATCAGTGAATATTATTATTGTAATTATGATCAATAAAACTGTTTCTAAATCAATGGTATTTTTTTCTTTTTCTATAGTAGACTAGCGTATATTTTTTAGAGTACAAAAAGAAATTCTGTTTAGTCTGAAGTTGGTTGTGAGAGAGTTAGGACTCTAAAAAATGGATAGATTCGAGAAAGATCGAATCATGAGGAATCTAGTTCTTATGGAAAAACATTTAATTCTAGATGATGATTTTCTAGAGTTGTCTATTCAAAGGAAGATATTTTCTCGGGGAATGCTTGTCGATATAATGAAAACTGATTCTCCATCATTAGACTATTGTATGAAGCTTCTACATCGTGGTCCAAATGCATTTACACAATTTATTGATATATTGATCACGACACAGCAAAATGATATTGTGGATATGCTTTTAAACATTAGTTTTTAGAAATTTAGGACTTTTTTTTTCATAAGAAAGATGGTGCCCAAGGATGATTTATCCTCCTCTCTCTCTCTATCTCAGACAATTTTTTGATGTTGCTAGCTCAGTTTCATTGTGGCAGTGAGAGCGTTAACACATGACAAAATGTTCCATACATGTCCGTTATGTATGTACACACAGGGCAGCTGGTCATCATGTGAGAATTGCACAATGATCGAGGAGTATGATGAAAAGTGTAGATTATGCAACCCGTGTAAATTGCATAGAGGATATGCTGTACAAATTAAAGGTTGTAATTCCTGTCTTGAAGAGGTGTGTGACTCTCATCCTAGAGGCCACCTATGCTCCAATTGTCATTATGATAAATGTAAGCAGTGGGAGAGTACATATCCCGGTATGATTGGAAAGAATCCTAACCGTGATTTTAGTTTATTGCTACGAGATTGGTATCGTCGTGGTTTTAGATTGTTCTGGGAGGAGGAACCAGGTCAACGATTCAACTGTTGGAACAACAAGAGAATATGGTTTCTACGTCATTGTTGTGAAGACACTGGGTGTTATGATTATAAGCCCACTGATTTTTATTTGGCTGTGACGGAATGTGATTCGACACTTGAGGACACTGTTTGTGAAATTGCTTCAAATACGCAAATTGAAACATGTGAATTCTATAGAATGAATGCGAATAGTATCATTGACTATACAAAGAGATATGACAAGAGTGAAGTCACACTCTACTGTAGAAAATGTGACCCTGACATTGCACTACATCAGGATCAGTACACTGTGAATTCAGATAATCTACCTGCACTAGTTGTTGTCGACAAATACCTAGTAGTGGATGAAATCTAAAGAGTAGAAAAAATCGTTTTATCATGTATATAATTTTTTTTTATTAATAAACAATTTCACATACATCTTTAGAACATTTTATTCTTAGGGCACTAAAATCAATATTAAATACACTTGTAAGTATATTCTCCACTAGAAAGTCGTTCAATTGAGGTAAGTCAACGTAGATGTTGAGAAACTGCTTGTAGGTGTAGCCACGACATCTGAACATGAAAAAGAGTAGTGCATGAAAGCCACATGTCTTAGTCGTTAAATCCTGTACTCTTCGTTGATTTTGAATAATGGTTTTCCCACTGCTTTCAATAAAGTTGCTGATGTATGGAACGTAGAATTTATACGATAGGCCAAGAGGATCAAAAAATTCAATATTCTTCGCTGTTTGAAAGATGCATAGCCAATGGCCAGTCTTCAAAGTCGATGGACTGCTATTAACAATGATTAGGGTATTGTTAACACTTGGAATTTTTTCAATGAAGTCCGAGGGTATGCAATAGGACTTGTACTGGGACATGTATGGATCCATACTAAATACATTGATTATTTGATTTGTGTTCATGGTGCAAGGTCTAGTAGAACACTGCCGTCGGGTGTGATTTCCCAATAGGTTTCAAATTGACTCAGTGATATTAGCGTGATACTCTCAGTCAGAGCATTGGCAAATGTACACTCTAAACGTACATTCCCGGTTCGTACTATGCTCATATCCTGTGTGCCTGACAGGTCCAAAACAATAACCCCATGATTTTTTGAAAACATTGAATCGGTTATTCCATTTTCAAATAGTTGAGAGTCATGATCTAGGGATTGCATGGTCAACTCGTACAGAGTTCTATAGGATTTTTTGTCAAATGATAGAGTGTACAGTGGAATACCATTCACTTTGCACACAAGACTAGATAGACCAAAATAATTAAAATCATGGGGGATTCAGTCCAGGATCCAACGGCACTACCACTCTTCACAAAGGCCAAAGCCAATTTTGATGGGATTTCTCCATTGATAAATGATGAATCGCTATAGCTACGAGAGCCGGTGGCAATGTGACGTTGATTGGTGATTGTATGGGGGACAAGAAGTTTATACCATTGGCTCTTAGCTTTTCCACTGCCAATGCAACAGAGCTCATAACTTGTTGTTTTCGAACGTGGAGAATTGCCGATGTGATAGTAACATTTGCATCGGGTGCTGCAGGAAGTGTTTTTCTCAAAATGAAATTCGATGGGGCCATCTGCAACTTTATGTCAATCTTGACACTGGGAGGTAGCCATTGGGATATATTGAATATCTCATGATTTAATTTTCCAACTAGATGATACTCCTGGGTCACTGCTGTAGTCAACTCACCGTCAGTATCAACACCTGTTCGATATTCATAGCCCAATGATTGTCCTCTCATCTCCTTGTACACCTTTGGCGTCATCATCATAAATTGTATGTAGCTTGCATAGTTGGATAAATTATTGCTAGCGCTCACCAATGTTCCATTAATAAATACATTAATTTGTTTGAATAGGTTGTGTAGAATACAGTTTTCATAGGAGAGACCATCGCCGGCATTTGGAGTTGTATTATCTGACTTTTTCTTCACCACAACATTTAAATCAATAAATGTTGACGACAAATCAATGAAATAGTCTTCATTGGAAAATATTTGAAAGTGTATATTTTCCGAGAGGGGTTGTTGAGGATGAAATTGTTCATAGTAGCCATACTTGACGCTGACATCAACATTTTCAGCATTGAATAGATTCAATGAGGAACTGATTGATGGATATGATTCCTTGTGGGGGAGATAAGTCATCTTAAGAGAAGAAATCCTTCTTTGATCTAACAATCTTTTTCTTTTTCTTCTTCTGCTGCTGCTGCTTATTGGCCTTCGTTGTTTTATTTCTCAAAGTCCTTGTTGATGTCCTTTGCTTCCTGCCTGGGTGGAGACTGATGAGTGAATGACGCGAACGCATCCTTTTCAATCCCTCCCCATTTTGTCGAGATTTTAATTGTTCACCAACGGCTCTTGCTGAAGATCTAATATTTTCCTTAACACTCTCCTTGAAATTCTTGCCCGACCCCCAGTCCTGTAGTGTGGAGGCAGCAAAATTTGATGCAGCAGGTACAAGATATTTTCTGGCAAGGGGTAGTGCAGAACGAAATAGCCTAGCAAACCAGCTACCAAGACCATAGCCAGACATTGTAGTACGCCCCTTGTAGTAGTCCAATCCATTGCCTATTTGACGTGGACTCAAAGCACCAACATAACAGTCAATATCGGGACAGACAAATGGAATTCTTCTATTGTTCATTTTTTAGGTTATTGTACCGTCGTTGTCGTTGACAATGGGTCGAAAATGACATGTAATCACTGCTAAGCCTTTTGAAATTGCTATTGGACCACCTAATTCAGTTCTTAGTGTTAACTGACAGAGTTCCAAATAGGAAGTGTTTACGGGAATATACTGAAGATGCTTTATATTGTAGTGGTGAACATGTTCTTGATTGGTTTTTCGTTCAAGAACTCGTAGGAGGGGAACACTTGAATTACCAACCCGAGATGTTTCCACAAATGAAGCGTAGAGAAATATACAAGTGTCCGTGGAGAAGCTGGGTGCATAGTCTGCATAGATAACATGGTCACTACCACTGAAATTTTCTGTCTTAATAATACGGTTTTTAAAACCAAGAACCTCACGTAAATTCTCATTGAGGAAAACTCTTTCATTCTCAAATGGATTGGTAATATAAGTTCTCCTTTGTTCCGTCGAGTAATTGAAAGTGAAACCACCTTTTTTTCGACTTGCAATTTTTTTGTTGATAACTCGACACAGTTCATGCATGTTATTGCATTCCCTGTAGGGGATGTTAGCAATAGGGTACTGATTAGAGTCAAAAGTTGCCATTGCACCTTCATCACCGAATTCAAACGGTCGTATTTTTATTTCATATTTACGATCCTTTCTCAGGATGTCATAGGTATTTTTGAGAATACAGTCGACAAGAGCCACTTCATATGCACCGTCAAATTTGACAGTGGGGGAGAGTTTTGTCCAAAAATCACTTGTCGTATTCAAGTCATTGTAGAGAGGATCGGAAACGTTGGACATGAAAGTTACATAGAAATCATTGGGCATTGTCAATATCTTCAACACCAATCCAAGAATCAAAATCCGAGTTGTATCCTAGCCAGCGAACAAGTAACTGTTTCTTACCCCTGCGAGTACGTGTCTTTAATATCTTTTCAATTTGATAGATTTCACTAGCATTTTTAACTTTTTGCAATTCATAGTCATAAAAGCCGCCGAGAATCTCTTCATCTTTGGTATCACGCAGGCGATAAGTTATGGGTTTAGTGTCTAGGATTTTTGCCACTTTAAAAAGTTCAGTGGACCACAAGTAATTCCCCTTTTCAAAAACATTAGTTGTTCTATTAATTCGAACAGTATCACCAACATTGAATTTATTTTTCTTCTTCTTCTTGACTTTTGATTCATTGGAATATTGTTTAAGAAAGGTGTCAATTGTATTATGATCCGAATGATGAACTTCCGTTGGTGTAGAGTTGGACAATGATCGATGAGGTCGTTGATTATAAATCAACATGATTTTATCTAGATCATGAATAAAAGCCGGTGTATTTTTCAATGTACAATATCTTGAAATTAAAAGTCGAATAGTTCTTATCAATCGCTCGGCCAATGCAGCCTTTATAGGACTGTGCGTATGATAGAGCAGTGTACTATATTTCTCTAGTACTTTTGCAACATGAGGATTAACACATTCACTACCGCGATCCGTTTGAATTTTTTTATATGAATCCTTTTCGAGAATACTTTCAATGGCCTGAGCAACTTCAACACCTCTCTTTGATCGCAATGGAATTGCATATGCATAGCGACTAAAAACACTGATTGCAAGTAGAATGTACTTGTACGGTGTATTGTGACGTCTTTGAAGCTCATCTAGAGTCAGGAGATCTGCTTGCATTATATCCAATGGGTAAAAGGCTTTAGTTTTTCGATATTGATTGGCACGAAGTCTATGATTTCTATGCAGAGTGTAACTTGGCTCATTTTGTAGATAGTCTTGTACACTTTTAGTGCGAACACCCGTGACTTTGGAAAGAGTTGTGGGGGAACTTAAACTCCCCGCCTCGCCAATATTTTCATAAACACCTTTCAGAACTTCAGCCATTTTGAACGTAAACACGTTGTGTAACGTCCGCTACCCTTTTGTATACTGGCTGCTGCTGCTGGTGGTGGTGGGGACGTTGACGTGATACGTCTTCGCTTTTGTCTAGCTATCAGTGGTGTGCTAGTATTTTCCAAAATTGATTTAAAATCTTCTTCTTCTTCAAGTTCATCTTTTAATGTTGATGATGATGCACGTTCATTTAATTTTTTTAGAATTTGTCTATTGCCAATAAGACTTTTGGGAAAGTTTAATGTATTTAGAAAGTTGTATAGACGAGTGTCAAATGATAATAGTCCTTTACGATTTGTAACCATGTCATACATTAAATCAAGTAGATTATAGCTCTTGCCTTGAATTATAATCCTTTCCCCATTGCTCTCAACTTGAATTTGATCACTTTCCAAGAGATAGATTAGGAGTCGTTTACTTTGTTCACGATATGAGTGGGGCATTAGATTTCCAATTTTCAATACAATTGAATCCAATTCCTCCTTCTTTAATTGTGTTCCAGCAGCAGCAGCAGGAGACTCTTGAGAAGATGATTCTTTTTTGGGTTCAGCAGCAGTGGGCTTTGATCGATAGTGTTTGTCCACTCGACGAAGTGCATCTTGAAGTAAAATCAGTTTTTTATCATCCTCAATAGTTTCATTGTCGAGGAATTTACTCAGATTGTCCTCAAAGCGTTCGACGGGTGAGAGAGCGAGTTCTATTGGAGTCAATTTATAGGGTTTTGCCATTCTCACTAGAGAAAACTGTTTACAAGTCCTGCAATTATTGGCAGTAAAAGTGTGAAAAAGCTACCGCCCGCCTGAAGAAGTCGTTTCCTTTTAAAATTCTTTCCTTTCTTTTTAGAGGCCAATGTACGTACAATGGAACGATGTTGCTTTGCCTGTTGCTTAACTACTTCTGGCAGTTGAACATTACCCTCGGTCAAATTTAAACAAAGTTCAGATATTAGATTAATGAAATCATTGTCAATACCGTGTTTGAGTATTGATTTTCTAAGCGGTGGTTTTGAAGTGCTTAGAACTGAAAACAAGTGCCTATTTTCATGTAGTTTCTTCAGTGTCATGATAGCGACTAATAGGTCTTTTTAGTGTTCAACGGGAGATATACTGTAATTTCATTGTCGAAAATATCTGTGACTACACGCAGATCCTCGGGTGTATTTTGATTAAGATCCAGCAGGATATAACCGTGGGGTTTATTAGTTGCCTGATTGTATGCTGAGAGCAGAAATTTAGGGGCACCTGGATAGATTTGTTTATTGAGGGTTATTAGCGAGCTAGAATCACGAACAACTCTGTAGATGATATAGTAGGTACAGTTCAAAGCAAGTGTTCGCATACATTTGCTCTGATGAAAGAGATTGTGTAGAACCAGAGTAACGGAAATCTGTTCATGATGAGAGCGAACAGTGAACAATTGCAGCCTTTGCTGAGACCATTGTTCAATAGATTCAGCCAGATCGTCAATGATCAGCCAAGAGTTTGATTCAATAATGTTGAAAACATCAAGTCCCTGTATGAACTGTATCTGCATCGATCCCATGGTGGCAGCAGCAATTGCTTTTATTTTATTGTATGACTCCTGCCAAATACTATAGCAATAGTAGATTTTTTTCGGCTTTTCCGCAAACATTTTATCACAATTTTTAATTATTTTAGTTAAGAGTGTTGTTTTGCCCGACATTGAGGGCCACACAGAAACGATCTGAATGGTGTTTTAAATTGATACATGTTCCTTTCAACAGTTCACCTGGACAACTAACTGTAGACCCTAATTGTCTAATGACTAAATAATTTTTCCCTACTACTCTTCTTCAAGAAGACAAAGACAAAGACGAAGAATCATATTTTTTCTTTTATTATATGCACATAAAAAAAGTAACAATACATTGAAAAAAATACACTTTTTTTTAAAATTTATTCATAATAAAAAATACAACAACATTTACATAGGTACACACACAGAGAAAAAACACTTTTTGTTTATAGAGAAAAAAAAACATTAAATTAGAGAGAGAGCACTTGAAAAAATACACTTTTTAAAATTTATTTATAATAAAAAAAATACAACAGTATTTACATGGGATGCACACAGAGAGAAAAAACATTTTTTTTTTTGTTTATAGAGAAAAAAAACATTAAATTAGAGAGAGATGGCACTTGAAAAAAAAAATCTGCTCTAAGTCCAAAAAAAAAAGATAACTTTGGTGACGGTGCGCCCCCCGCGCTGGCGGTGGCCGCCCCCCCCGGGCCGCGAGCCCCCTCCCCCCCCCCCAAAGGCCGCGAGGCCCCCCCCAAAGGTTTTTTAGGAAATTAGTTACAGGACTTTATTTAAACCGAGACTTTCCCTGTGGGCAATACATTCGGTCCGGTCTGAAGTTAAATAGTGTCCAAGGGGGAGGGTGGTCACACCATCTTGACAAACATAGACCTTGTCGGAAATGGTACTCATGGCTATTTTCTCTACATTTACAGTATAGTTCCTGTAGTTCAATGAACGAATTGCCAACAATTTGGCTCGTGGAATTGCATTTTGAACAATACAATTCCTATAAATGTCCATATTGAAATTCTTGTCCACATAGCGCGTGGGTACTCCTTTGCAACGTTTCTTGATTTCCTCGTCGTATGTCTGTATAAAGTACACCTTCGGACCTACAAACATACCACGAGAAATCAAGTCGCTACCCGTTTCAGATTTAAAAATAAAAGCTGATTGGGCGCCCGACGTTTTACTAGCTCAGGGTAAAGACCACCATTCCAATTGGTGTAGTCCATCCGTGAACTGATAATTTCACCGTGCGCCAAATCATCAATTAGATTTGATGTTTTTACTTTGAGCAGTAGAGAATCCGTGTCACCGTAGCAGACCTCTACTTGCCCCTTTTCCGGCCACTGTACCCTAGCCACATTGTAGTAGAATTCCAACATGAGCTTTTTTGAGATCTCCAAGATAGCACTGCCTGCAGCAATATTTTTATTCAGGACAATGCGTCTTTTTTTCCTATTCAAAAGTACCACGTCCGGGCCAATGATTGTAAAGGAAGTGTAATTGGGATCGGCAATAATTCGAGCACATTGTTCTGGATCGGTCACAACGTCACAACGATTCCTATTGCGAACACTCTCACACATTTTGCCGAAAGCTGAATTCAAAATGAGCTTATAAATTTCTTTTTCAGCTTTCGTCTGTGCTGCAGAACGTTTGCTGACAAAAGTGTCAACAAACGTTTTCAAATAAGGTTTTTGACTAAACTCGAGTGCTCGGTGAACCTTTGTGACGTTGAAACCATTGTTACACATCCATTTTAACGCTACATGATGTACAACTATGTTTTTTTTTCGGCAGAAGGTCAGCAATAAGTTTTTGTTTTGAAGGTGTCCAATGCAATCCGTCCACCTCGACTAAACGCCTATTGCGAGGACTCAAAGAGTCCTTAGTCACAGGTCTATTGATACATGGGAAAACAAAATCCTTTACTGAATCGTGAAGCTCGACTGGTATCTCTCCATCAATTTCAAAAAACCATCCAACCGGTCCATTCTCCTCAACACTGTCAATGTTGGGGAAATGGGGAGCTTGAGGGTCATTGAGCCATTTATAGTCGCCGCAAGGTAGTGCATAATGGGACATGGCCGAGGGGTAGAGAGAATTCATATCGAGGAAAACTGCATTTGATTTTGTCCCCGTCTTCTCCCCCGTTGGATCAGTTTCCAAGATACGGTCCCCGTGAAAAACAAAACCTCCCCTCATTGACCTCTCGATGAACAGATGCTGATCAATGTCAGTGATTAGCCCGATTTTTTCCCCACTAATTTTCAGGATGAGGTCCATCACTAGATGAGGCGAAGAAAAATAATACCCCAAATCAAGATTAAACTCCTCATAGATTTTATCCGTATTTTTACACATAATGTCTAACAAAGTTAACACGTCACTCGACAAATACAGCTTGCAGTAGTCAAATCCATTTTTACATCCTCCCTCTGCCCAAACTTTTTTAGCAAAACTGTATTCCTCGGGGGTGCAACTACGATCGTGAAGACTGTCGTAAAACGATTCAATACAAGGAATAGTCTCCTCGGCGAATCTCGACATGGAACAATAATGGTCATAAGGATAGATGCCCTTGACCGTTAACAAATCATATAAATCATTTGGAAATTGTTGCTTGAGAAGGGGGAAAGCATTGCAGCCGTCATCGTTTTTCTGCACTTGAATTAATTCGCTCAATGATTTGGGAAAAAAACTGTAGGAATCTAAAAAGCGAATTTTATTCGTGTACTCAACACCGGCTTCAACAAATTTCCACATAAACTCCAAAACAAGCAACTTTTCCGATGACTTAGGTATGACTTTGTACGTAAAGCTGTCTATCACCCATGCATCATCATCATCCACTGTTCCATTTCTTTGAAGATGTGCCAATGCAGGTAGCACAAACTTCAGATCGTAGTTAGAGTTATGTATAAAAACCGGTAGAAAAAGTTGTTGTTTAATTTTTAAATTACACGAATTGTGAGCCCACCCCCGAAAGTTACTTTTTCCCGTTGAATTGGGGTCAATAAGGTGATTGTGGTCCTGCACCGCGTCTTTTGGGGCAAGGGCACCCCTAAACACCCAGCAAATTGTTCCCTTTTCCAACGCCAGTTGCTCTTTATCCGACAATGTCATTGGATAATTGGTATGACGTAATCGTGAAATTGCCTTGTTTGCCGTTTTTATTGAAGAAACCAACAGCTTTTCCATACTGCCCTCCTCGTCCATAGTAAAAAAAAACTCTTCCAATTTCATTTTATTGTTGGCGTCGCGACGGGCGTGTGCGTAGGAACACGCAACTAGTTTGTGTTCCTTGACTATATTTGGCCTTGATGGGTCCGATACCTCAACCAGTCTTGTTTCACAATCCAAAGACACTTTATCAGATTGCAGAAGAGAATTTTGAAAATTTTTAAATTGTAAAATGTCTTTGCCTTCTACCGGCATTTCTATTCTTTGATTTCCGTGAATTTCGCAATGCCCCATGTGGTCTGAGAACGTTCGCTCAGATCTAAATGAGGAAAGGCACATGGGGCAATAGAAACGTTCTCCAAATTTTCTGCCTTGAGATAGGAGCCGACTTATTGCTGTGACGGGGAAAAAATGACCATAAGAATTTACATCTTTGGGAGGTTCGTAAATAACCCATACCCAATTTTTAACATTTTCCACCATCGGTGTCCTCACTGAGTACAAAACCCCTTTTTATTTGGTTTTTTCCCCCCATCTACAAATTCAGTGTCGCACTGGAGAACAACTACCCCCACCCCAAGATTTTCATTTGCTTTCTCGAATATGCTTATTTCTTTAAAGGACACCGGATATTTTCCCTCTAAACAATCAAAATTTACTTTAGGGAAATTTTTTCCACCGTTACGTGCAAGTTTGTCAAGATTTTTCATTGATGATTCATTTTTTAATGTCTCATGGGCTGCTGCTAAAAACGCATACTTAAAGCATTGAAGTCCAGTGTCAAAATACAAACTCTGAACTCCTTTGGTAGCCGACAAATCTGGGTGGCATTTTATTCTTTTACCCCTCCCACCCCTTAAAATAAAGTTTTTTTTAAATCTACTGAGATTCAGATCCATGCGTTCAATGTATAAAATTGTGGACCCACTCCCCCTCTCGCTAAATGTATCCAGAGTTGAAATTAGTTTATTTACCCAGTTGAAAAAATTGTCTTCAAAATCGTTTAGACCTGGGTAGAAAGTCTGGTTGCCTGTCGAAAAATGAAAATAAAAAATGTCCCCAGATGTTCCCTTTTGTAAGTAAACTTTTTGGTTCACTGATGCTTTAATTCCCCCTCGACCTCCCCATTTCTGGATCTGAATATCAATAAGTGCTCGAATTCTGTCGATATAGCTATGGAGATTTTTCACGGGGTCAGTTAAAATAATGCCAGCGTTTTCCTCGGGAAGGCTAAAATCTACCCTGTATGTTTGCAAATGGCTTAGAGCAAATTCTAACAGATAAAAATCAGGCAATTCCGGGGACATTGCACTATTTTCATGTCCTGACCCTGTTTGTTCAGGACTCAATTCACTAATTGTAAAGTTCTCATTAAAAATGTCCCCGGAAAAATGAGCTGCTGTTGTATTACTACTACTACTACTACTACTACTATTAAGTGGAATGGTGGAGGAGGGTGACAGAGAATTGTCAATAACACCACTCCCAGTCTGTTCAATCACATTGGGGGGATGTGACATGAGGTCCCCTAGTACATATTCCAAGGTGTTTGGGGACAATTGGTCGAGCCAGCCTGTATTGTCCTCTGATGGAATTTCGTTATGAGGACCCGGTTCAAATTTACTTGTAGCATCATCTAAATATTAACGCATGAAACTATCCGCCCACTCTGGGTCCTCAAGCATGTCAATATCACAAGTTAAGTCCTCCAGGCTGGCCATTTCCCCAAAAACGTCGTTAAGGAATCCCTCATGCCACTGCATATTATCTAGAACCAGTGTAGGTTCATCCCTGAACTCTGCTGGTGGTGACAGAATTGGTACTGTAAATATACTTGCATCATCACTCAATGGTGCCGCTGGGGGTGCTATATTTTTAATCTGTAGAAAAAAAAGTTTTATTTTTTTTATGTAAAATAACCATTTTTTTATAGTTAATAAACTTTGTCAATTTCTCATAGTCATTGTCCCACCACCTGAACAATTAAAAGAAGAAGAAAAAAAAAGTTACATTGCCTTATGTCTTTCATAATGTCAACTGAACATGTTAAAAAATATATTTTTTTTTGTCGGGAAAATGTAGTCTTATTCTTAGAAGGGTAAGTTAGAACAAGAGAATGATAGAAAAAATTAATGGTTTTATTCCAAATTTTTTTTTTTTAAATAAAAATGCAAAATATGAGTCCAATTCGAGCGCTTGAGCCTCTTCATTATAACTGTCAATGAAATTTGACCATTGTTCAACTGACGCAGTATGCTGTATGAACAATTGCTCCTCAGCTTCAGTTAATGGACACGAATCCCATATGTCGGCGATTGGTGGTGCTGTTACTTTCTCAATAATCCGTATTTTCCTGTTTCTTTTGCCAACGGATTTGTTTGATCTGGGCTAAATAAATACTTGTAAGAGAGAAGAACTTTTTTCTCCATCCATATCAACAATTAAATTGCAATTAAAATGTTGGATGGTCCTTTTTAGAGCTCCCTCCCCCCTCCCCCAAACCCCTCCCGGGGAGAACCCTTGGGAACCGGGAGCTTCCTTCGAGGTAGGAGGATCGATACCCTTTCGAGTTGGGGGATATCAGACTTCACAACACTGTTCAAATAGAACAGTCTCAAATTCTTTTCTTGAACCTTTCAAAACGAAAATAATTGCCTGAGTTGGTTCAAAATAATATTTTCTTCGTATGTGAAACCCATAATTGGAGATTACTAAAAACCTTCTTCCTGTCACAGGAAACCCGCTTACAATTCAAAGCAGATTAAAAAGCGATGGGACGATCTGATAAGGCGCAAATGGTTTTAGCGCAAGAGCGTTCGATTCTGTTGATAGAGGAGCTTTAGTAAAGGTTTTATCCTTGTATGGTATACCAGACAAATACATTAAAGTGATTAGTGCTATGTACGAGAATAACACTGCTGCGGTTAAGGTAGGAAATGAGGTTAGCAGCTGGTTTTGTATTAAATCAGGAGTTAAGCAGGGTTGTGTTCTATCCCCCTTTATATGGATTATTTTGATGGACTTTGTTTTAAGGAGCACAGGAAAGGCAATGGGAGACCACGGAATCAAATGGGGAGGAAAAAGTCTCCTGGACTTGGATTATGCTGATGATTTAAGCATCCTAGATGAAAGTGTGGGCAAAATGAATGAAGTTTTAGAGGTTTTGCGAGTTCAGGGTGCTAGTATTGGTTTGAAAATTAATGTTAGGAAGACCAAGTCACTAAGGCTAGGAATAAGTGAAGATGAAAAGGTGACGTTGGGTAATGAAAAGATTGATCAGGTGGGCAGTTTCACTTACCTTGGTAGTATTATTAGTAAAGATGGTGGGAGCAGTGAAGATGTTAAAAATAGAATAGCCAAGGCTCATGGTGTTTTTTCACAGTTAAAAAAAGTCTGGAAGAATAGGAAGATAAGTCTGCAAACCAAGATTAGAATCTTAGAAGCTACAGTGATGACAGTGGTCAAATATGGCTCTGAAGCATGGACGCTCCGAAAAGCGGATGAAGATTTGCTAGATGTTTTCCAGAGAAATTGCTTAAGGATTGTTCTGGGTACCCGGCTGACTGACCGTATTTCAAACAATAGGCTATACGAAAAATGTGGTTCAATACCGCTTTCTAGGTCTATAATGAAAGAAAGGTTGAGGTGGTTAGGGCATGTTGTTCGGATGAAGGATGACAGATTGCCGAAGATTGTTCTTTTCGGCCAACCATCTAGGGCTAAACGGAAAGCAGGTCGTCCCCGTCTGGGTTGGGAGGACGTCATAAAGAAAGATTTAAAGGAAATGGGAGCTTCGTGGGCGGGTGTAAAAAGGGAGGCTTTGAATAGATTGGGGTGGAGGAGGAGCGTGCGTAGCTGTGTTGGCCTCAGGCGGCTTGGTGCTGCGATGAGTTGTTAGTAGTAGTAGTAGTAGTATCAGTTTAAAGAGTGCTTGCCAACCGTGAAATAGCAAATCGTTTTTGTTTTTTGTTTAAAAGGAATTATTGCATTAGAATGTATCTTGGTTAGAAGTTACAAGGTAAGTTTTTTTTTTTTTTATAGAAATGCGTGATAAGCACTCCTTTATATATATATTGCTAATTTGGTTAATGAAAGAAAATGAAATAGCTTAGAAACAAATTTTAAGTTTTTACTCATCAAAAGCTATGCGCCTGAGAAAATTTTGTCTTATTTTTGAAAATAGGGATAGAAAAAATTATGTATATACTTACAAATTCTGACTGGGCTTCTATATCTGAATTCCTTTGCAAAACTTGAAGGGGGTAAAGCTCACAATCTTCAGTAGGTTGAGCTGAGACATTGTATGAAGTACCCCATTCCCTTTTCAACTTCCTTCCAGTTGCCATGGAGCTAACGCGGGGGTCAGAGAGCTCTGTCACTATAAGTTGGGTGCTCGATGGATGGTCCAGATCGCGTGTAATTTTTCCAGCGAATTTGATAACAGACGCCCTTGTGGCCTGTATTAATGAAGGTTCGCCATATCTTGCTTTCTTTTCAGAAGGGGGATTATTGCATGTCTCTTCTTCCTTTAAAAAAAAGACAAAAATTTAGCATGTAGCAAAAATGCATTTTGGGTTTGGAAAATAATTCAGTTTATGTTAGACATCTAAAGTAGTGTAAAAAACATCTTGATTTCAAAACCAGGGGTTTTGATAGTGGGATGGAGGGCCTTTTATAAACTGCCCCCCCCCCCCCTACGTCCATGCTTCCGTGACTGTATTTGTAAATTCAAACTTAAAAAGCAGTATTTGCGTTCCTTATTAAACAATATGGAGAAGAATTGCATGTGACAGTCAAGTACTTCCGTATTTCATAAGATGAAGAACAGATTTTGTTTTTTTCTTATTCAAGATTATCTGGTCACTGACACTTCCTTCAGCGAGCCTCCTCTTTTGTATACTCAAGCGTAAAATTGTTACTAATCATGCGGTTATGAACATTTTGTGAAACTCAAAGTCAATTTAGTCAGAAATTATTAAACTCTTTGGTATAACAGCCTTTTTTTTCTCTTTAAACTATCAGATTTCAATCAAATGTAGACATAAATAGAAATTTAAGAAGTGGAAAAGTTAATTAACATGGCTCAGTCAATCCCCCCCCCCCCTATGAGATAATAAGGTCCGTCAAATAAAAAGGATAGCTAAGCTAACAATGTTATTTATTAAATAGGGTTATAAGGTAACAAATTTTATTTTTGAGGAAATGGGGGGGGGGTGAGGGTTTGAATGCATTAAATTTCAGGAAGAGATTCTTCAACGCAGACTGGCCTGGAAATATTTTCAAAAAACATCCCTAAAAAAAAAAACCACTGATCTTGATAAAAAAAAACCACACCGTAATAAAAAGGAAGCTTTTGTAACAATTAATACATTAAAAGAATCAACATTTTATTCTAATCCCAAATTACCGATCGAAAGCTAAGCACTTTTTCAAAAACATCCCTAAAAAGGCCACTGATCTTGATAAAAATCACACCGTAAATGCAGACTGGCCTGGAAGTATTTTCAAAAACATTCCTAAAAAAAAAGCCGCTGATCTTGATAAAAAGGAAGCTTTTGTAACAATTAATACATTAAAAGAATCAACATTTTATTCTAATCCCAAATTACCGATCGAAAGCTAAGCACTTTTTTCAAAAAAACATCTCTAAAAAAGACCCATTGATCTTGATAAAAATCGCACCGTAAATTTCAGCCTATAAGAGGTTTCAGCTCCTGAACAATAGGCTTCTAAGTGTATAAGTACCCTTAGTTCTAGTGTCAGCCTTAAGTAGTCAAAACTTTTTAAAAGAGGTAACCACACAGTGTAAGGAAAGAATTTCTTCCTTAACTTAATGACAAGACAATTTTTTTTTTTTTGCAAACTGGCCTGGAAGTATTTTCAAAAACATCCCTAAAAAAAGGGTCACTGATCTTGATAAAAAGGAAGCTTTTGTAACAATTAATACATTAAAAGAATCAACATTTTATTCTAATCCCAAATTACCGATCGAAAGCTAAGCACTTTTTCAAAAACATCCCTAAAAAGGCCACTGATCTTGATAAAAAATCACACCGTAAATGCAGACTGGCCTGGAAGTATTTTCAAAAACATTCCTAAAAAAAAAAAGCCGCTGATCTTGATAAAAAGGAAGCTTTTGTAACAATTAATACATTAAAAGAATCAACATTTTATTCTAATCCCAAATTACCGATCGAAAGCTAAGCACTTTTTCAAAAAAACATCTCTAAAAAGGCCCCCACTGATCTTGATAAAAAATCGCACCGTAAATTTCAGCCTATAAGAGGTTTCAGTTCCTAAAAACAACAGGCTTCTAAGTGCATAAGTACCCTTAGTTCTAGTGTAAGGAAAGAATTTCTTCCTTAACTTAATGACAAGACAATTTCTTTTTAATATAATAATGAGAATATTTTTACTCACCAGAAATTGCTTAGAATTATCCATTTTTCTATGTAAATGTTTTTTTTTACAAAAAATGCTTGTAGTGTTATCTCGAATAAACTATTCAAAACTGGTGGAGAATCTAATATGAAACCTGAATATATACAAAAAATAATTGGCAACTAAAAAGAGACACTGGTTTGGGTTTACTACTAAAAAAAAAGACATTGAACTTTGAAATTGCTTAAATCCTCTTGGCAAAGGTGTAATGACCAGTAGACTGAACTTTTGAAATTGCGTCATTCCCTGGCAAAGAGTGTAATGACCAGTAGAAGTAAAATTAACAGAAAAAAAAACTGTTTGGTACGGGGGCCCCTTAGAATTCAAAAGATAGATACTACTAGTAAGCACCCCCTCCCCATGCCATAAAAACTTGAAACTTTTTGCAATCAAAAACGAACAAAAATTAATTATAAAAACTTTCCGAAAAATAAGTTTTTCAAAGAAAAGTAAAGGCCATTTTAAAGTGCAGCTCAGGAGATACAAATACCTGTTAAAATTCAAACTCAAAACGACCAGAAATTACTATTAAAGAATAAATGAAACCCAAAACGAACAGAAATTAAATAAACAATCATAGCAAAAAACATACAACAAGTAATAATATAAATGAATAAATAGATCTTAAAGCGAGTAATGCTTAGATTGAATATGAAAATCAAGCTGAAAACGAAAACAAATATTTTGCTATCAAAGTATAAATGAAACTTAAAACAAACAGAAATTAAATAAACAATTAATGCGAACAAACATACAATATATATTAATGTAAATGAATAAATAAATCTTAAAACGAATGAAACTTAAATTGAATATGCAAATCAAGTTTGAATCGAATAAAAATAACTACAAACAAGAGTTTGAGTATCGTCTCACTGCAGAAGCCTAAAACCTACTGCGTCATTGGCACTTTACTGAAAACGAATTATATTACAAATGTTTTCTTTTGTGCTTAATATTGAAAATAAATATTAAAATTACAGTAAAATTTTGAACTGATGAGCTTTTAGCAATTAATATCATTATGCATCAAATATTCAGTTTAATTTATTAGTTCTTTTCAAGATTGATCAAGACAAATATAGTTTCACTACAAGAAAAATTTGGATACTGCCCCCTTCTTTAACTGTAAAAACCTAAAGCCTTCTGCGTCATTGGTGCTTCAGTGAAAACGAATTACTCGTATATTACAAATTTATTATTTTCCAGTTCTTACAGCATTGAAAATAAAATAAAAATTACAGTGAAAAAAAAATCTTGAACTGGTGGATCTTTCAACAATTAATATCATAATATATCTAATATTCAATTTGATTTTGTTTATACTTTCCAAGACTGTTCAAGACTCATATAGTTTTCCCATTTTTTTTAACTCTGCCATTTTTTGTAACTAATCGTGTTAGTTTGTTATGAAAACATTCTATGGCTTCTAGGCATTTCTATTTGAGCGGAAAACTGCACTTCAAACTTTGTGGAACATGCATTTTCTTGCATGAAACACCAAAATATAATAAAATGTCAAGTTTCGGAGTGTTCCACCACTCGCAAGCAAGTGCCATTGGTATTTTTGAATCCGCATGGTCAATTTAGGGGGTGGAGGGTAGGCTAATTCTCGTAGCAGCGCCATTCCGTCGTGGTATGGTTCACATTTTCAACACCTGGCGTCCGGACTATCATATAATCTACCAAGCATACAACTACCCCAAATTAGTATCAATAAATAAATGAAATCGAAAACAAACAAAAATTAAAATAAATATTAGAGTCAAACTCAAAACGAGCATAAATTAATGTGAGTAGGGTTCAAAACCCCTATGCTTTCTAAAAGCCAGAATATAATTTGTACTTTAATGAAAAAAATTCAAATGAGTTTGCTGAAAAAAAAATGTATATTGTCAATTTAATATACATATGCTGATATTTATTCCCTAAAATCTTAATTAATTTTTGATTTCTTAAAGTTACAAAAGTGAAAATATTTCAAAGAATTGTTTTCAGTAAAGCGCAAATGACGCAGTAGGTTTTAGGCTTCTGCAGTGAGACGATACCCAAACTCTTGTTTGTAGTTATTTTTATTCGATTAAAACTTGATTTGCATATTCAATTTAAGTTTCACTCGTTTTAAGATTTATTTATTCATTTACATTAATATATATTTTATGTTTGTTCGCATTGATTGTTTATTTAATTTCTGTTCGTTTTAAGTTTCATTTATACTTTAATAGCAAAATATTTGTTTTCGTTTTAAGCTTGATTTTCATATTCAATCTAAGAATTACTCGCTTTAAGATCTATTTATTCATTATTATTATAACTTGTTGTATGTTTTTTGCTATGATTGTTTATTTAATTTCTGTTCGTTTTGGGTTTCATTTATTCTTTAATAGTAATTTCTGGTCGTTTTGTTTGAATTTTAACAGGTATTTGTATCTCCTGAGCTTAGCTTTAAAATGGCCTTTACTTTTCTTTGAAAAACTTATTTTTTGGTAAGTTTTTTAAATTAATTCATAAAAAAGGAACAGAGATTTACTCCAACCACAAAACAAATTTCACATTCTCTGTAAGACTACGGCGTGCAATACGCACACACACAAAAAAAGATTTTAGAAGAAGCAGTGTCTTCAATCTTCTGTTGAAACTTTACTATCTCAGATGCACAGAAACTACAACCTCATCTTCTACTTCAGTGAGCTAGCATGGTTGTCACTCAAAGCGGATTGAAGACACTAAAAAAGTATTAAATAAAGAAAACAATTTTTTTTTAACTGAAAGTAAGGAGCAACATTAAAACTCGAAACGAACAGAAATTATTCCGCATATGAGGGGGTTGCCCCCTCCTCTACACTAATGTTTTTTTAGAACCTTTAAAAAAGCTTATTATTATAATTAAACGGCCCTTGTGTTTCAGGGGTCGTTCTTAAAGAATTGGGACAAAAAGTCAAACCTTAGCCTAAAGACCAAGATATTGAAGAAGGGCCAACCCCCCCTCATATACGGAATAATTTCTGTCCGTTTTGAGTTTTAATGTTGCTCCTTACTATCAGTTGAATATATTTTTTATACTTAATTTCTGATCCTTTTTCAAATAATACCGGTAAATCCGGCTCACCCTTCATGACAAATTCCCCCCCCCCCCCCATCCCCTCACGGAAAACTTCTCTATGGAAAGTTACTCCATAAAAAATACGCCTCCCCCGTAAAATCCCTTAAAGCAATTCCCCTCCGAAATTCCCTCTGAACAATTCCGTCCTTGCTGACCCCCCCCCCCCCCCCCCGCAGTAAAATTTCTTAAGGACGACTGTTCCTGAAGAATTCTCCTTAGAATACTTTAAGTTCTAATCGATTTTAAAAATATTTTATTTCTAATCGTTTTTCCGTTCATTCCAGAAATCCCCCCTTCCATGGAAATTTTCCCCGAGAAATCCAAGAACGCTGAAAATAGCTTCCGTATAATTTCCCTGGACCATCTTGAAATGCGAAACTGAGTTGCTAAAGAGACAGTAAGACAAATAAAAAGAATTCCATATAGGAATTCTGTGTAATTCCCCCAGTGTAAAATTTCCACTGGAAAGTCCACCCCCGTAAGTTACCCCTAAAGACATAGTTATGGGATGTTTCAACTATGCTGAACAGAATGAAGATCTCAAAATTTTTATCAGACAACTATGGGGAAAAGGGGCGTGGTAGGGGGGGGGAGGTGCTAGTTGCCCGCCAATCTTCTTGGTTACCTAAAAACGGCACTAAAACTCTAAGTTTCCGTTCAGATGCACCCTCTCCTGATCTTCAGGGACCACTATTTCGACACGATTACCCCTGGAAAAAAATAATAAAAAATATACGCGCATCCGATATCTTTCTTCTGGCGAAAAATGCAAAATTCCAGATTTTTCTATAAAGGAGCATGAAAATTCTGCAGTAGGGTTCTCTGATACAATTAACCTGATGGTGTGATTTTCGTTAGAATTCCTTGACTGTTAGGGGGTGCCCCCCCCCCTTTTTCGAAAATAGAGCAAATTTACTCAGGCTCGTAACTTTTGATGGATAACACTGAACTTGATGAATCTTACATATTTGGAATCAGCATAATAATTTGATCCTCGTGATATATCTAGTGATATCATAACTCTGTTTTTTGGAGTTTGGTTACTATTGAGCCGAGTCACTCCTAACTTACACCACTTCACACAAAAGGTTCGACTGCACCTTTTCCCTGCTCAATATATAAGCCACAATCACACACCCAAATTAAAAAAGAAAGATATCCCTAAAGATGAATTACATATAAATTGAGCAAATAATAATAATAATAATAATATTGTTAAAGAAATGAATAAGAGTTTCAATAGGGATGTCCTTTATTAGACAGTTTTTCACTGTCTAATAAAGGACTTATTCCCTATTGAAACTCTTATTAGTTTCGTCAAAGAAAGGCAGTGTGGTCTGTGAAAAAAAATCCGGACTACTGATAACTTATGGGTCCAAGAATAAATGACCCTGAGTAACCCAATGAATGACACAAACCCGCAACGTTCTATTCCGACTTATATATTAATTTTGTCACATAATGAGAGAAATAACCATGGCCATACAAACAAACTAGTGTTATATGAACTGATGATACTAATCATAACATTAAGACAACTTTATTTAAAAGTTGTTTACAATTAACAGCTTATTCGTTTTCTCAGTTCCCTTGCAGCAATTCCTTATGTGTAAAATGAGAAAAATAATAATATTAACGATAATATAACTTTATTGAAGGAAATATTGACTATTGATAACTTATGGGTACAGAAATAAATGACCCAGAGTAGCCCAATGAATAACACACACCTGCAACGTTCTGTTGTGACCTTGAAATTAATTCTTCATTCGTTCAAAAATAAATGAAAGGACACGCCATTTATCAAAATTTATACCTAAAATAACAATGTTTAATAATTACATATTTAATTACAAAGTTTAATAATAACAAAATAAAGAACATCACATAATTAAAACTTAAGAAGTCTCCTAACAACAGTAATCTCAGGCCTCCAACTAAATGTTTTTGTGAAAAATATGAACTTTATGAACTTTTGACCACAAAAATATGAACTTTATAAACTTTTGACCACAAAAATATGAACTTTATGAACTTTCGATTGCGCTTTTTATGAACCAATAATGAACCTAAATTTACAATATGTGCAACTTAGAAACTGTCCATGGACACAAAAAGTGGCAGTTGGTGTTTCATCACTGGTGCACATATTCTCGTTTTATTTTTCATGAGTTCACTTAATTGCTTTTAATTTGCGTAAAAGTACAAAATACAACAGTACAAATACTCCTCTCTACTTGTTTTCGGCAAAATTAAGGACGACTTTCGTTTGTTTACCCTGCTCTGTATCAGGTCAACTCCTCTGGCTGCTTCATCTTCTTTGCACATCTTCCTGCTCAAAGCCTCGATCATACTTCGTGCGAAGCTTATTTCTACAAAGTCTTTGGCATCTATGGCTTTTTTCAGCTTCTCATTAGCTTCTTGAAGAAGCATTTCTGCTACTTGTTTCTTCATCTTTCCAACTGACTTCTTGTCAATCCAGTCTTTTCCAGGTGTTCAATGGTCTTCTTCTCAGATAACATCCTCCTTTTTTCCTCTTCTTCTTCTTTCCTTTTAGACTCCTCTTCAGCCTGTCTTCATTGCTCAGCTTCCAGGTACAGTTTATAGCCCTGGCACGCATTTCGCCCCAAATTCAACAGCTCTGTGGTATTATTTTCTAGTTGTGTTTTTAAAACCCCTTCTGAGGTTTATGTTAAGTTATTTGTATGTTTTTTTTTTCGTTATCCCTCCTCCATATCATGCTGTGGCATTTGGAGGGTATGCGTTTATGTTAAGTTTCTTGTCAATAATTACTATTAAATAAATCAATAAAACAAAAGGGATTAACTCGGGTCTGTTCTCAAACTTCTTTAGAGCGTCAGAGACTATCAGTCTAGCTTTGAGCCTTTTCACTTTCATTGATGATTTTTCTTAGTCAATAAAATAAATCCGTCCTGACAGGGAATTAAATATATTAAAAAAACAAGTTTTTTCAACTGAAAGTAAGGAGCAACATGAAAACTTAAAACGAACAGAAATTATTACGTTTATGAGAGGTTTGCCCCCTCCTCAGTACCTTACTCTTTACGCTAAAGTTTGATATTTTGTCTGATTTCCGATACACAAGGATCGTTTAAATAGAATTATAAGCTTTTTACAAATTCAAAAAACACTTTAGCGTAAAGAGCAAGGTACTGAGGAAGAGCAAACCCTTCATATACGTAATAATTTCTGTTCGTTTCAAGTTTTAATGTTGTTCCTTACTTTCAGTTGAAAAACCTTGTTTTTTTATTTAATATCTGATTTTTTTTTTTATTAATGCTGGAAAATGCAGCTCCTCCTCCCATGGAAAATTGGGTAAAAAGAGGGGGTGGGAGGGGGTAGCCGCCCTCCAATATTTTTGGTCACTTAAAAAGGGCACTAGAACTTTTGATCGGCGATCAAATGAGCCCTCTCCCGATCTTCTGGGATCACTGTTTCGATGCGATCATCCCGAGAAAAAAAATCAAATAAAATAAATCAACACGGATCCGTGATCTTGTTTCTGGCAAAAAAAAAAAAAAAAAAAAAAAAAAAAAAAAAAAAAAAAAAAAAAAAAAAAAAAAAAAAAAAATAACAAAATTCCACATTTTTGTATATAGGAGCTTGAAACCTCTACAGTAGGGTTCTCTGATATTCTGATCTCATGGCGTGATTCCCATTAAGATCACTTTTCCCCCCTTTTTCAAAAATTAGGCAAACTTTCTCAGGCTCGTAACTTTTGATGGGATGAATTTTATATATTTCGAATAAGCCCCAAAATTCAATTCTTTTGATATATCTATTATCATCAAGATTCCGTTTCTTACAGTTTCGATTACTATTGAGCCGCATCACTCCTACTTACAGTTCGTTACCACGAACTACTTGAAAATCAAGTTCAGCGTCAGCGTTCCCATGCGACATGCAGAGAGCTGCTTTTACTATCTTTGAAACAAGGGGATATTTTGACTGTCCTTGATGGTTTTGCAGACTAAAAACCGAGTTCCATAAAGCATTAATCGTTGATGGAGTCAATGTCTTAGGCAAACTCAGTTCCAGCTAGAACAAGTTCTACTCGTCACTGGCAGCTTCAGTATTCACACAGAAAGGCATAAATCCAACGATTTTCACAAGGTCGCTTGTTCTTGTCTTAGGATCCAAACAATCCAGCCGCAGGCACCGAAAATGCTGAAGAGCATTTTGACCTAGTGATTTCTCTTCAATATGGCGGCAAGAGGCCAGGTAAGCAGTTGGCACTACTCCTGAAGTTCAGAACATAAACTTTTTGTAGCTTCGACGGGCATTCTTCTATTCCGTAGCCGCATATTACTTTATCTGATGGAAGGTAATCCCCGCTTGAATGGGAGAGCTCAGAAAAAGTTTTTTCCCTTCTGAATAACAGGCAAAGCACTTAGCTTGACAAAACTGCTGGCGGTCATCATTACTAGTCAACGCATTTCGTCATACAAAATGTGGACAAGTGGTTCTTCGTCATGGACGTTGAAACAACTCTGTGAACTGAGCAAATAACTTTCCAAACGATATGACAAAGAGGACTATTCCCTTGGTTGTGGTACACTCGAGACTGCTAGATTTCTCACTGTATCCACTGGACTTCATCAATTCTGGTCTCTTCTTAGGGATGAATTTCAGGAAATACTCATCAAGAACATCATATTGCTCATGAAGCAAAGACTCAAGCCAGAAAAAGGAAAAGACTAAAATATAGCTTAGTATAAGAAGAAAAAGAAGATAAGAGACAAGAAGAGAACAGAGGAAAATGTATGTTCATAAAACATGCAGTGTTACAGTTTGAAAGGTTTTAAATAAAACTCTTTCACATTTGCTTTGCTTGTCCTTTATAGGGAAAAAGATAGCAACCGTAAGTGCTTTCCATCTGATGACCAGAAAAATATGAACTTTAAGAACCTTTTTTTTCTTAATTATGAACCATTTATGAATCTAGGTTAAAAATATGAACCTTTTTCATAATTATGAACCCAGTGAGAGGCCTTTAATCTGAATCCAAATTATTAAGAAGCGAAATATTATCAAAATTAATAAAAATCAAATTATTTAAAAAATTTATTAAAATAAAATAATTAATCTAATTAATATAAACTAATTAAGCGAAAATAAAAAAGGGAAAATATAATATTTATTTCATCGATGCTGTTTGACTGATACACGTGAAAAGCCTTATTTTGACAACCCATATCGGGGAGCAGCAGTTTTTTGTTTGTTTTAAATTCGAATATCATTTGCCTTCAAATAACTTATAAATTAGCTTTTCGAGGTCTAAGAGAGGTGAACTCGCTTACAGTTTCTTGAAAATCTATCCCATTAGTTATTTCTCTATGGCTGGTAGAGACAAGTTGACCTAAGGTCAACTTTTATAATTTTAATCATTGAGAAACACCCAACGCAGCTTACCAATTCCATAAAAAAAAGCAACAAAAAAAACTGAACATAATGAAAATGGTGGGAACACAGCTACTTAAACTCTCCTGCAGCATAAAGGTAAGGATAAAGAGCAGAGATCTGAGGGGAAAGACCCCCCCCCCCCCCTGTATATAAGAAAGTGTATGCTCATTTTAAGTTTAAAATTCACTTTTCACTTCCATTTTTAGAACGTTTATATCCTTTTTATCAGGGCTCAAATCCTGGAAGAACTAATAGCACTATATTGGTTAATAGTTGATGCCAAGGAGGAAGGAAGAAGTTGACAGAAGGAGGAAGAAGGAGTTTCAGGAACTTAAAATATTGGTATTGCAACTCAAATTTAGTTTTATTACTGCAACAAGATCTAATTTTTCTGTGAGGAGGCATAAGCGCCTGCAAAATAAAGGGCGGGGGGACAAAATTATAAAGAATTCTCCCTCCGTAGTCTCTCTATATTCATATTCCCTATGTATATAGCAGTTTTTAGTTGAAGCTATAAGATAGGGCATGTCCCATCCACCCTTCTAATATTTCAACTAAAATATCTGCAATTTTTTTCACAGGCTGGAAATATCCCCGTTTTTTCTTCTTCAGAATTTTCTTCATTTTGTCAGGAAATAAGGTGTGGAGCTCCTTACCTTGCAATTCTCTTAGCTTCGTTTAAGTAGTATTCTGTCGACTTCAAGCCGGAAAGATCACTTCCTTTGACAAGAGATGCTAACATTATTCCCAAACATTTCAACCTCAGGGATTCAACAATTTTCATTTCAACGGGAGAAATGCCCGTAAAACAGTACTTCAATCTAAAAAACATAGGTGAGTCAAATGAGCCATATAGTACCACAAAGGCAAAGATATACTAAACATAATTGACCCGTTTCCGTGGATGCTTGCATTATGCAGGCTGATCTTAATTTTGACAAGATTTTTGAAAAAAATAGATTTCGACTGGGGGGGGGGGGGAGGGAGCAAACTTGGGTCTGGGAGGTTCAGTTCCCACCCTGCCCACAGCAAATTACACCCCTGGGTATGTGTGTGTGAGATCTAAACACAAAGGACAAAAGAGCATGGTGAAAGTTATTTGAATAACGCTTATGTGGAATATTGTTATGGAGAAATTAAAAATTGCTATGAGAAATAGCAATTTCATATAACGTTGCGTAAAATCGTTTGACAAAAACTCTAACTTCAATTGATGACTGGTGAAATTCTAACTTCAATTTTGATAAAGAGACTACGAAAACATATATAAGAAACAAGATATAACATAAACTTTATTTTCTTAAAATAGTCGAAACGGTATAATACTGCTTCTTAGAAAAAAAAAAAAAAAAAAAAAAAAAAAAAAAAAAAAAAAAAAAAAAAAAAAAAAAAAAAAAAAACGCAGTCTCGTCAATGATGAAGTCAACACTGAGTCTTTGCCAAAAACAAACGACATCCGTTATTTGTAGTGTTTCTAAAGAAATTAAAGAACTTTGAAAGCAAAAAAGAGAAAAAATTGAAACAAAGCAAAGAAAAAGAGAGACAAAGAAAGTGAAGTTTTTACGCCTGTAACACTATCTTGATGATAAAAAGGGGATAAAAAGTATATGAAATCTCTCTGTCTCTCTCTCTCTCTCTCTCTTCCCCAAAACGTTTTACTATTTGCCTCTGTGGTTCAGAAGGCAATAAAAAACTTTATCTGATAGTGGAGAAAGTTTACCTTAGAGTCAATGAATTGATATTATCAACCTGAGATGGGACTTCGTTTTGATTTGTAACGCTTTCATTGAGCCAACGTCTCCCCTCTACAATCTGTAAAATAAGTAATAAATAAATGAAAATAACACATTTTTTTTTTTTAGTTTTTTGTTAATTCTATTTAAAAACCTTAACGATTCATATTATTTATTTAAACGAAACCTTCGAATTTATTGCCGACAGTCAATATATAAAAAATAAGTGATAAGCTAATGTATATAAATGATGAACCTTTAAATGAATTTCTGATCGTTAGTACTACTACTACTAACAACTCAGCGCAGCACCAAGCCGCCTGAGGCTAACACAGCTACATACGGTCCTCCTCCATCCCAATCTATTTAAAGCCTCCCTCTTTACACCTTCCCAGGAAGTTCTTATTTCCCTTAAATCTTTCTTTATGACATCCTCCCACCCTAACCGCGATATACTCAGTAAACAACAAAAATGAAGGATTTATATATTTTATTAAATATTTTTCTGCTTACTTGAATGCAAAATCTTCAATAACAAACCGTTTTAAATTTGAATTAATTTCATTTAATTTAAATTTCTTTATATAGCAAACATATACTCAAATCCCTTAAAACTTAAAAATGGATAACAAATATTTGGTTCCGGAATGAATTACTAAGTAAATATTTACTTAATTCACTTCTCTTATCTGTTTGTTACTTATAGCAATTAATTCAATAGCCAAGATAAAATATCATAAGCAATAATAAAGGATGTCGAAAGGATTTCTCTGAACAACAAAATCCAATTTTATTGTTGAAATATAATACAGAATTGAAATTCAATTCATCGAACGAAATAGAATATATAGAATAGAATTCAATATATTGTCGAATTCTCTAAGAGAAAGGTAAACATAAACAATTTAATAGATATAACCAAGATATAACCAAGCAATATCCTAAGATCGTTATAAACTTCACGAATCGATTCTCTCTCTGTTATACCTGATAACACTCTAATAGACTTGTTTTGAGTAATTCACACAGGGTTAACAATTGAAGATCGTAATAACAATTGTTATTACGTCATTACGTAATTGTTATTAATATACGCTATAAAAATGACAAAGACCCACCGCCAGCAATATCCTAAGATCCTTATAAACTTCACGAATCGATTCTCTCTCTGTTATACCTGACAACACTCTAATAGACTTGTTTTGAGTAATTCACACAGGGTTAACAATTGAAGATCGTAATAACAATTGTTATTACGTCATTTTTATTACGTCATTACGTAATTGCTATTAATATACGCTATAAAAATGACGAAGACCCACCGGCAGAAATATCCTAAGGCCATTATAAACTTCACGAACCAATTCTCTCTCGGTTATACCTGATAACACTCTAATAGACTTGTTTGAGTAATTCACACAGGGTTAACAATTGAAGATCGCAATAACAATTGTTCTTACGTCATTGTTATTACGTCATTACGTAATTTTTATTAATATACGCTATAAAAATGACAAAGACCCACCGCCAGCAATATCCTAAGATCCTTATAAACTTCACGAATCGATTCTCTCTCTGTTATACCTGATAACACGTTAATAGACTTGTTTTGAGTAATTCACACAGGGTTAACTATTGAAGAACGTAATAACAATTGTTATTACGTCTAACAAGGGTAAATAATGTTTTTTTTTTTTTTTTTTTTTTTTTTTTTTTTTTTTTTTTTTTTTTTTTTTTTTTTTTTTTTTTTTTTACAGAAACCAAACTAGCTCTCTCACAGTTTCTATGAAATACGTAATACCAATGTATCTATTGTTTATGCTAGATCATTCACTTAATATCATTTTAAGTATTTTACGTGATTTTATATCAATTAACGTTATATCATTTATGTTATTTTACGTGATTTGACATCCACTTACGTTACATCATTTACGTTACTGCTTATTTTGTATCTATTCTATCGTCAGGTTATAATATACTGTTTAAATATCATATTCTCATAAATTGTACTTCTATCCTCTAGCTCTAACGTGTTCGGATGGTAGTGCAAAAAAAAGGAACCCAAAAAGACCCAAAGCCATACCATTGGGAAATACGTTCGTCATATCGTTTAAAATAGTTATGATTAATAGCGTTATGACGAATGTATATTCTATATTCTTAGTATATCTACATGGTAGAGGTCCTGTGGTGGCGCAATGGATTTGATTTCAGCTTGGTAATACGGGACCTGGAGTTTGAACTTAACTGTAGCAACACACTGCAGGGCTGACGCAAGGACCTTAGTAGTCAAGGAGTGTCTTAAATCCGATACAATGTAGTATATATTGTTGACAGTTTTTTTTTTTTTTTTTTTTTTTTTTAGTTTTGACTGAAATCTGTTAAGGCGTGCATTCGGTGTGCCGTTTGAAACTGTTACGACGGAAACTGTTACGTTAGGTCGTACACGTATCCTTTAATGACAACGTACTTAGATCATAGAGAGAAAAGGAATAACAATAAATTCCACAAAACTAACTATAAAGAAATGAATTTATTTCCTGTAATTAGTCCTTTGGAAGACTAAAGAAGTTAATGAATTAATGAGCTTTGAACTCAGTTTTGGCTGCAAATGTTTTCGCGCTAAACAGGTACAAAAACCGTGGCTACTAGCCTTTCTATGCAGAAATGTTTGTATAAGATCTTACTGCACGAACTTTGACGTAATTCGACGGATTATTTGCACAAATCAGAGAAATAGCACAATCTGGATACCATACCTTCCTAATTTGCACTTCAATGTCGATAACAATAGCTAGCCATTCCCCTCTGCTTGAATACGCAGAATCCAGTTTGGCAACTTTTCTCAAATCATCAGCAAAAGTGTGAAGGGACCTTATATCGTGGGTTTGGCTTACTCTTTTCAACACATTGGCAATAAAAACAGGCGACTGAGTTGAAACCGGTATGGCCGATGCTACTTCTTCTCTTCTACCCTTGACCTGGAAATTCCATAATATTTCACAATTGATCTTTCACAATAGTATACATTAATTAAAAAGAAATATTACTCCTGGAAAAAAAGCAAAAAAAAAATATTAGTTAGGCTCCGTCACCAACTTTCTAGAAAAAAGAATTCCTGTTTTTACATGTAGGAACTTGAGACCTCTCAGTTCTTGAAATACTGAATTTGATGGTGTAATTTCCATGAAGATCGCTTCTCTTTTCGGGGCGTATATTCCCCATTTTGCTAAAACTGTGCAATGTTTCTTCTGCTACTAACTTTTAGAAAGCATATTTAAAATTGCCAAATTTGGAATATATAGAATCAGCATACAAATAAATTCTGTTGGTTCATGCTTTGTAATCAAGATTTGGTTTTCAAAGTTTCATTTTCTATTGAAAAGGGTTACTGTATACGCACAGTTTGTTACAATGAACATATTCAATCCAGAGCTTAGATAACTTCGTGGAAAGCTTCCACCCCCTCAACACTTACCGTTCATCTTCACGTTATCTTTTTGTTTTCCGTTCAGCAACAAGTCATACGGAAATTGTGAAAGTATCAAAATGTTAGGTACTCAATTGGACAGAAATTGAACAGATTTTTATTTTGAATTTTGTACCAATCTAAAATTTAGAGGCTTGCAGGTGGCGGTAGTCCCAACTCTAATCTGTAGCAATTTCTGTCCGTTTTCAATTGACTTGATGTCAGGTTGAGTTATGTTTGTTCATTTATTCACCATAGTAGCTTCTGTTATGTTAAAATTTAATAAGAGTAATTTAACTCCCAGCCATTTCTCCTGGGTTTGGATTTTGCCGTTTAACCCAAAACAGCAGCCCAAAATCAACTCAATATTTAATCCAAAATCTGCTGGGTTTGGGGTCTGCTGGGTTGGGTTTCGCTGGGTTGAGTTTTGTCTCTTTTATTTCTGCTGGGAACAGTCATTGCTGTTCGTTTTGAGCTTGACATACCATTCGGCTTTATTTCTGCTCATTTTTAGGTTTTAATGATATTTGATACTTTCGTTTTTGACAACTTTTAAAATTAATTTATGTTTGTTTTTGAATGACTATTGTTAATTTTGGGAATGTTTCCAAAGTTTGCAATTCAAATTTCAAGCATAATTTGCATATTCAGTCCAAACGTTTCATCAGTCACAATATCTTGAAATAAAGGCAAAAAAGGTAAAGCATACGTCAATAGATTTTAAAGTCCCTAATAGTGTTGCTCATCTCCGTTTCATCACCCTTTAGCCAGCAAGTGACATCTTTTTTATTTTTATTACAAAACTTCAGATGCTTAGGGATGGAGACTTTATACTATGCGCTTTGATAATTTGCACTTTGAATTATACCCTAATACATTATACCCTGAATTATACCCTAATACACCATTAGACACCAACAAATATACCTTAATACATTTCACTAGAATAATGTTTTTATATTCTTTTTGTTGTCACTATTAGTTTATCTAAGAAAAGGCACGTAAGGTTATTCACAATATGCTTCCGTTCTGCTGATTTAAAAGAAAAAAATCAATAAAAATTAAGGTCTCACGAACCAATACAACCAGATTTGTTTCCTAATTTTTTGTTGCCATAGAGGTTTCCTTGGTCCTGTCTACAAGTCCTCTAACTGTCAAGCAGATCCCCCACGCTCCCTGAGAGTTTCAACTCCATTTCCTATCAATTCCTACAATATTGCAGATATTTTATTTAGATAGTCAGGAAAGACAAAATTTCTTTTGCACTCTAACTGTAAAGCAGATCCCCCCCACGCTCCCTGAGAGTTTCAACTCCATAGCCTATCAATTCCTAGAATATTGCAGATATTTTATTTAGATAGTCTGAAAGGACAAAATTGCTTTTGATTTACCTCTGCTCCATCCTTCCAAGTCAAAACGCAAGCTCCATTTGCACCCCTCCCCCAAGAAACCTTAAAAGTTTAAAATCGAACTCCTCAGTCACCCACAAGGTATTACAGATAAACTTATTTTGAAGACTCGTATAGAAGGGAACATTTTACACAAAAAAAGACATGCAAGCTTATAACTCGGGTGCACTAAAAACATACCTGGCTCTATTCTCCCCTACTTACCACCCACACAACAGGCCCACCCACTCACCCAATTCTGAGAGGCCTTAATTGTTATCTTGTTATTTAAGCAAGTTTAGATTGTTCCCTAGGAAGAATTATGAACAATATCAGAATTTGGCTGGGTGAATGGACACATCTCAAACTTTTGAAAAATCTTTTCAGCATATTTTTCTTTATAAAAAAAAGAAAGAAAAATGAAAAATTCTAAAGCAAATTTCAAAAATGCAATTCGACAGATGGTCAAAGCTAGACCTCAGCTCTTGAATGACATCGAAATTGTCTTCCTTTGTTAAAACATGAAGACAGCGCGCTGCCCCCCCCCCAAAAAAAAAAGAAAAAGAAAAAAAGCCGAAACTTACATGGGAAACAAACCTTAAACATTTAAGAAAGTGAGTCCAGAAGACAACTTTAGCCTAAGACACTGTTAACTTGTGGTTCCATAAACTCCTTCCACTTTCACTTAAATACTAAAGTAAATAAAAATTAAATACCAAATTTAATTTCTTACAGATATTAAAGTACTTACAGGAATTAAATAATAAAAATTAAAATAAATAAGAATTAAATATCTATTTAAAGATCTGAAAGATCTATTAAACTAAATTATTTGCAGGAATTAAATATTAGACTATTATCGGTTAAATATTAAAAAAAGTGTAAATATTAAAAGACTACTCTATTTAAAAAAAGTGAGTTCAGTAAGAAAATATTACCGAAACAAGCAGTTAATTTGTGGTTACATGAATTTTTTTCTTTTGGAAGAGAAAACCAGCTTCTTGTCTTTTGCTTCAATTCTTCCAGAGTTTCACGATTTTCGCCAAAGAAATTAGAAAGTTTGTATGAAAACGGATATGCCTCAGACCTAAGACATTACTTACCTAATAACTTACTTAAAAGTGTTTAGTACTTATCAAACTTACCAAAAACACCACTAAACTAGATGACTAGGCTGTTTAAAAGGAGTATTGTGTCTAGAAACCTTGATTTGAATTTACGATAAATTTCCGATCAGGGACTTCTCCGTATCTTGAAAAATCGTATCTCAGGAAATAAAATTTCAAAACAGATATAAAGTGAAAATTGAGCCCCAGGTTATTGCTCTTAAGCTCAAAACTTTGAATCAAACGATGATGTTAGCAAAATACGTAAGCAAAAGAACGTGTTTTTCCGGCATGATTTAATTTGTTGGCTTTTTAGGTTTTTTTTTTGTAAAGGCCTTCCTGGTAGATTGAAACTCTGAGGGAATAACAAAGACCGAATTTGTTTTCATTTCATTTTATACGTTCCTTCAACAATTATTTAAGGGACCATATTATTTAAGGAGTTTTTACACCGTAAAGTTTGGTCTTGCCGCTTATGTAAAGCTTGCAAATAGATATCTGGGAAATCTTATTTAACCGAACTTAACGCTCGAAAGTATAGTTGTGTCAAAAAAAAAAAAAAAAAAAAAAAAAAAAAAAAAAAAAAAAAAAAAAAAAAAAAAAAAAAAAAAAAATTTAAACAGAGTGGTTTAATAATACATAGTAAAATCATTGAAGGAGTTAAAATAAAGGTCAATAACGTGTATAAAAAGCTTGTAAGCGTCTTGGGACACCGAAGGCTGTTTATAGAACCTTGACAGACGGATAATATGCAGTTTCGCTAGAATTTATCTGATTTTCAAATCTCCAGGGTGGTACCTTAGGTGTACCTCACTGTAGGTGAGGTACTTAATAAGCAAAAGTTTCAGAACTCGGAAAAAAACGAAAAATACGCCGCTGTACGGAATAAGAAATAAACTATAGATCACACTTTAAAATTTAAGGATAGCGGGAGCCGAAGGGCATCTCTATTCCTTCATGAAGGATATCAACGCCCCATGGATAGTCCTTTCAACTCCCCCCGGATTGGGACCTTTTCCGACCGTTTCTTTTCCCTTCCTTTGCCAGTGGCTTAAACCATAGCTCAGTAGACTTGGACTGAGTAGACCTGAGAGCGAAACCCCTCGTGTGCAGATACCCTGAAACGGAACCAATATTCCCTACTTTTTACGTTGATTATTTGACGAAAGGTTTTTGAAAAATCTAGAATAAGAAGCATTTAAAACATTTAAAAAAGCATTGTTTAGATTCAGCTTTAAATTTAAAGTCGCATTTTAGGCTAGACATAATCTCAAAATCATTACCTAAAAGAAAGAATTAGCAGCAGCTATTTGATATAACTTTTGATTCCACTGTAACGATCATAGTACTAATAATTCAGGGCTATACATTGAAATTTATCAACACTAAACGAACAGCACTCGTGCTTCTAATCAGATAGGAAAACAGAGAAACCTGAAACAACAATGAGATCCACTTTTTGGACTTGGTAAGGCGGAATATGCTCAATTCCCTTTTTGCGTTAATGCACAACCTGATACATAGAACCTACCGGTAAAGATGGAACCAATTGGGGTAATGTATCCCTCAAATAAGAATAATGACGCTGGTGGTGATCTTCCAGCATCTCCAGTATTTTTTCATTATGTTGTGCCGCGTTGAAAACCAATATCAAAGCACATATATCTGAAATTCGTTTACAAAAATAATTAAAGTAACTAACATCTGGAGGGGTAGTATTAACACAGATTAAGTCCAGAAAAACAATTTTGAGATATGGGGTCACTCAGGTAAGCAAAAGCTAAAATAGAACCCCTTAATTTTAGTTGCAATTGTGTAAGAATCCAGCAAACTGGTCTCTTGTTTGACTACAACCAAAAACCTTAGAATACTATAAACGGTGAATCAGCAACAGTAAAGCAGCGTTACCATCAAGATCCAGCAGTAATTTTAATACCTGAACAAGAACGCCTGGCTCGATACATGCTTACCCACGCAAGACTAGTCATACATACATGTGAATGCACCTTTTAAAGTACCAAAGAGATTAACACCAAAATACTTTTGCCGCCCGGACTTATCTCGGGTCTAGTCATATCTGAAAACCACAATTTTCCTAACATTTTTCTTTAGGTGTGTTAAAATTAAAAACTTTTTTGAGTAAACTATATTCTGGTCAGTGCCACATCGAACCGTCAAAAAAAAAAAAATGAAATTTTGACAAAAATTTTCGTCCGTAAAAATTCCAACACGGTCAATTTGTTGAATCCCAGAGAAAAGTTCATTTATTGATTCATAAGAAAGCTAAAGCGTCTTAAGCTGTTTGGTGTTATTTGTTAAAGCTTTTTTTGCCAATTTTCTTCCAGCATTTCTTCTTTTTATCTTTAAGCGCTATTTGTTATAGCCTTATTTGTTATTTCTTTAAGCCTTTTTTTTTACCATTGTTCTACCAACGTTTCTTCTTCTTATGTTTAAGCGTTATTTGTTATAGCGTTGTGTGTTATTTGTTTAAGGTTTTCTTGCCAATTTTCTACCAACTTTTCTTCTTTTTATGTTTAAGCGCTATTTGTTAGAGCGTTATGTGTTATTTGTTTAAGCCTTTTTCCCAATTTTCCATAAACGTTTCTTCGTTTTATGATTAAGCGCTATTTGTTAGAGTGTTTTTCTGCCAATTTTCTCTCTATTAATTTTTCTTCCTTTTTTGTTCAAGCGCTATTTGTTAGAGCATCATGTGTTATTTGCATAAGCTTTTTTGCCAATTTTCCACCAACATTTCTTCTTTTTCTTTTTAAATGTTATTTGTTATAGCATTATGTGTTATTTATTTAAACTTTTTGCCAATTTTCTACCAACGTTTCTTCTTTTTATGTTTTAGTGTTATTTGTTATAGCATTATGTGTTATTTGTTTAAGCTTTTTTTTGCCAATTCTCTATCAACATTTCTTCTTTTTACGTTTAAGCGCTATTTGTTAGAGCGTTATGTTTTATTTGTTTAAGCTTTTTTTGCTAATTTTCTACCAACGTTTCTACTTGTTATGTGTAAGCGTTATTTGTTATGGCGTTATGTATTATTTGTTTAAGCTCTTTTTGCCAATTTTCTATCAACATTTCTTCTTTTTATGTGTAAGCGCCATTTGTTATAGCATTATGTGTTATTTATTTAAGCTTTTTTTTGCCCATATTATACAAACGTTTCTTCTTTTTATTTTTAAGCGTTATTTGTTATGGCGTTATGTGTTATTTGTTTAAGTTTTTTTTGCCAATTTTCAATCATTATTTCTTCTTTTTATGTTTAAGCGCTATTTGTTAGAGCGTTATGTGTTATTAGTTTAAACTCTTTTAGCCAATTTTCTACCAACGTTTCAATAAATGAAAAAATAGTAAAAAAGAGAAAAAAAAGGATTATACAAGCCAGTGAAAAATATGGACTAAAATGCAAATATTTCGGTCAAGACCTCCGCTTGACCGTCCTCAGTGCAAGATAATAACATAAAAATTACTAATAAAAATCCAAGGATACTATAAAAAAAGAATTCAAACCTTAAAACAAAGCATAACTAAAATTTGAAGACCCTTTCTATGTAACGGTGAAAGGGTAACTGAATAAAAAAATACAGTACTGAATGGAAGTTTAATTTTGTAATTTATACAGAGCATTTTTAAAAGCTAAACGCTTTCCAGGTAAAACACCATCATAGATTAGGTTAGGTTGCAAAATGTGATTTTTTTTTTTATTTAAGTAAAAACGATCAGAATTAATTAGTTCATTATAAACGGGGCTTAAATAGGTTTCTCCCGTGTCTCTATTGAGAGCAACCTTTCGGTGAATGTATTTTTTTTTTTATCTCAACTGCCTCTCTGAAAACTTGGATGAGACCTTTAACAGGGGCAATAATGGAGGTATTATCGAATAAAACGAGCGTTATGTGTTATTTGTATAAGCTTTTTGGCCAATTTTCTACCAACATTTCTTCTTTTTATGTTTAAGCGTTATTTGTTATTGCGTTAAGTGTTATTTATTTAAGCTTTTTGCCAATTTTCTACCAACGATTCTTCTTTTTATGTTTAAGCGTTAATTGTTATAGCGTTATATGTTATTTGTTCAAGATTTTTTGCCAGTTTTCTATCAACATTTCTTCTTTTTATGTTTAAGCGCTATTTTTTTAGAGCGTTTATTTGTTACTTATTTAAGCTTTTTTCGCCAATTTTCAACCAGCGTTTCTAATTTCTATGCGTAAGCGTTATTTGTTATGACGTTATGTATTGTTTGTTTAAACTTTTTTTTGCCAATTTTCTATCAACATTTCTTCTACTTATGTTTAAGCGCTATTTGTTATAGCGTTATGTGTTATTTATTTAAGCTTTTAGCCAATTTTCTACCAACATTTCTTCTATTTATGTTTAAGCGTTATTTGTTATAACGTTATGTGTTATTTGTTGAAGCTTTTTTGCCAATTTTCTATCAACATTTCTTCTTTTTATGTGTAAGCGCTATTTGTTATAGCATTATGTGTTATTTGTTTAAGCTTTTTTGCCCATTTTCTACCAACGTTTCCTCTTTTTATGTTTAAGCGCTATTTGTTATAGCGTTATATGTTATTTATTTAAGCTTTTTGCCAATTTTCTACCAACGTTTCTTCTTTTTATGTTTAAGCGTTATTTGTTATAACGTTATGTGTTGAACTTTTTTTGCCGAATTTCTATCAACATTTCTTCTTTTTATGTGCAAGCGCTATTTGTTATAGCATTATGTGTTATTTGTTTAAGCTTTTTTTGCCCATTTTCTACCAACATTTCTTCTTTTTATGTTTAAGCGTTACTTGTTATGGCGTTATTTGTTTAAGTTTTTTTTGCCAATTTTCTAAAAACGTTTCATCTTCCTAAGTTTAAGCGTTATTTGTTATAGCGTTATGTGTTATTTGTTTAAGCTTTTTTTTGCCAATTTTCTACAAACGTTTCTTTTGTTATGTTTAATCAGTATTTGTTGTAGCGTTTGTGGTATTTGTTTAAGCTTATTTTTGCCAATTTTCTACCAACGTTTCTTCATTTTGTGCGTAATCGTTATTTGTTATAGCGTTATGTGTTATTTGTTTAGGTTTGTTCGCCAATTTTCTACCAAGTTTTCTTCTGTTTATGTTTAAGCGCTATTTGTTATAGCGTTACGTGTTATTTATTTAAGCTTTTTGCCAATTTTTTTACCAACGATTCTTCTTTTTATGTTTAAGCGTTAATTGTTATAGCGTTATATGTTATTTGTTTAAGATTGTTTGCCAGTTTTCTATCAACATTTCTTCTTTTTATGTTTAAGCACTATTTTTTTAGAGCGTTTATTTGTTACTTATTTAAGCTTTTGTCGCCAATTTTCTACCAGCGTTTCTACTATTTATGCGTAAGCGTTATTTGTTGTGACGTTATGTATTATTTGTTTGAGCTTTTTTTGCCAAACTTTCTAGCAACATTTCTTCTGTTTATGTTTAAGCGCTATTTGTTATAGCGTTACGTGTTATTTATTTAAGCTTTTTGCCAATTTTCTACCAACATTTCTTCTATTTATGTTTAAGAGTTATTTGTTATGACTATATGTATTATTTGTTTAAGCTTTTTTTGCCAAACTTTCTAGCAACATTTCTTCTGTTTATGTTTAAGCGCTATTTGTTATAGCGTTATCAGTTATTTATTTAAGCTTTTTGCCAATTTTCTACCAACATTTCTTCTATTTCTGTTTAAGCGTTATTTGTTATAACGTTATGTGTTATTTGTAGAAGCTTTTTTGCCAATTTTCTATCAACATTTCTTATTTTTATGTGTAAGCGCTATTTGTTATAGCATTATGCGTTATTTGTTTAAGCTTTGTTTTGCCCATTTTCTACCAACGTTTCTTCTTTTTATGTTTAAGCGCTATTTGTTATAGCGTTATGTGTTATTTGTTTAAGCTTTTTGCCGATTTTCGACCAAAGTTTCTTCTTTTTATGTTTAAGCGTTATTTGTTATAACGTTATGTGTTGAGCTTTTTTTTGCCAATTTTCTATTAACATTTCTTCTTTTTGTGTGTAAGCGCTATTTGTTATAGCATCATGTGTTATTTGTTTAAGCTTTTTTTGCCCATTTTCTACCAACATTTTTCTTTTTATGTTTAAGCGTTATTTGCTATGGCGTTATGTGTTATTTGTTTAAGTTTTTTTTGCCAATTTTCTACCAACGTTTCTTCTTTTTAAGTTTAAGCGCTATTTGTTAGAGCGTTATTAGTCATTTGTGACAAAAGTAGCTACCTGACTGGAGCTGAAATCAAGGGCTTCTCCGCGATTTGAAATGACAGTATTTCTTTTTTCCTATTTATATACAGAGCTTCTATTTATTTAAACATATGTATATAATGTATTTAAACATCAAACAACCCTATTGCGATGAAAAGAGCCGTAACTATAGACTTTTACCGAAAAACTAATTTAATATTTCACTAGAAAAGTAACTTACCCATGGGCATGGCCCTCCTTATCCCAGACAATACTCAGCTTCTGCTCTACGGGGAAGTTTAGCAGAGCTCTTTCGAACCCAAGAGAAACATGTCTTGCTAGTAGTAACGAAAAAAACTAGGAACTGGTCAGACTATTATAGTCAGGTCTGTCCCCAAGAAAAATCAGCAGTGTAGGTCCTGAAAAAGAGCTAAGGAACCCTTCTTCTCCCATAAATTTGTATCTGATCGAATTTTGCCAGCCCATCTGATGCATAGACGTGGGGAGTGTCACAATAAAGCCAAGATTGTTTTTGTTATAGGGCTAAACGGAAAGCAGGTCGTGCGCGGTTGGGGTGGGAGGATGTCATTAAGAAAGATTTAAAGGAAAGGGGAACTTCCTGGGAGGGTGTAAAGAGAGAGGCTTTGAATAGATTGGGATGAAGGAGGACCTTGCGTAACTATGTTGGTCTCAGGCGGCTTGGTGCTTCGAAGAGCTGTTAGTAGTAGTACTTTATTTTGTTATGCGGCAAAATTAAACAAGAAAGTGAAAAGGCTGAAAAGCTTGTTCCAAATTTTCTAGTCTAGATTATCATACAAGAATGACTTTTCTTTCTAAACCAAAGGTACAGCAATAACTATTTTGACATCAGAAGTTCCATTTCCCGACTTTACCTGTGAGCGACTAAGAATCGATAGGACTAGCCAAATTGCATGCAATTGAATACAGCTATAAGTTTTTCAAAAATGTAACATAACACCTTTTGAGCTAATACAGCCAAATTTGCTAGTGCTTGTGAGCTATTATAGGCACAACAGCACCTTCTAGTAAAACATTAAAGCAATGAAACAGAATCAGATATATTTTATCTATACCTATGTTAGGTTATTTTAGACATAATAATTTTCTAGCAAAACCTATGAAAATCAACCAAAACAAATCTAAGCATTTTTGGTTTATAGTTCGTCTGATTATATTCAGAAAATGTTCAGGAAACTGTCGAGAAGAAACAGAAAAACACAACCAGGCAAATTTCGACCATAGTTCATCGGAAGTAATACAGAAGGCGTTATGTGATATAATTGTTGTGACACTGTTATAGGCAATGCAACTTTAAAACGAAACTTGAGACAAAGTCAAAAGAGGACATATTTGGTTGACAGTTCGTCTACAACAATTCAGAAAGAGTTAGATGACATTTGAGTTGCATTTGAGAGTTACACCTGACAAAGATCGATATTAATATAGGAAAGATCGTATATGAAAGATATAGTAGGTGAAAGATCGATAGAGATAAGTTTCAGAGGTAGATAACCAGTTAACTTCCGACTTTGGTGTGGGTAGACAAACCTTTTTACCTGGGAAAAGGTAATAAGACATATTTAGTGAGAAGTCGCATTATTTTTTGTTCTTCCTATGAGGATCAATAACAAACCCTGCAAGTTCAACTTAACAAATCTTGAAAAGAATAAAAATGAGCGTATTTGAAAAATCTATTTGTTAACAGCATTACTTGCAAGTGGAAAAATTTAGGAATGCGGTTTATTCCGTCAGGGTTGTCGAACAATATTTAACTAAAAAGATCCCAATACTGATTATTATCAATTACAGTTTATACTCTTAATTTTATTTTTCACAGGTAGCGTTTTTACCAATAAAATACCGTACTGGATATATATATATATATATATATATATATATATATATATATATATATATATATATATATATATATATATATATATATATATATATATATTAATACAAATGTGTTTAATGACTAATGACTGCAAGAAGTTTAAGATATTTTCTTAGTAATAAAGGAATAAACTCTCTTTCCCGAAAAAAATATCAAACTTATTCACTAGTAGGATTTTCCACACCTTCTGCTTTTATGTTGAAGAAAGGATGATACAAAAGTTCATTCTCAGGAAAGCACTGATGTGGTTTAGATGACGCAAAACCTGCAGTTTGTTCTATTACTCCTAAGAGGCACTTACAGCTAACGCTTTATTATGTCGATTCATTACCATTGGTGTTGTAACTTTACTCGGTTACTAGCCGAGTGGTTAGCAAGTTATACTTGAAGGCTTTTGTCCGTAAGGACAGGAGTTCAAGTCCTGCA
>CM051273.1:9090510-9240510 GCA_027921565.1 Artemia sinica
TTCCACTTACTTGCTACTTTTTCATGAGCATATTCTCTATCTTTTTGAATGCTTCAATGTTATCTTATTCTTCTAATTTTTTTTTTTAGATTTCATGTTTGAAAATCTTACACTTTTTTTCTATTCCAAAAATAATTTAATTTTCATTTTTAGCCACGCTTTTCTTAAAGCTCATTGAAGGCAAATAGGATCTTCCGCAATAAGATTCTATTTTGTACCATAGTTTTGTATATGAGCGTCATGCGACTAACGCGAAGGACTTGTGGTCGATCGCTTGACCAGTCATATTTTTCTTCAAAAATGTGGTGGGACAGGGGTTTTGAATTTGATATGAGTTGCTGTAGCACTCAGAACCTCATTGAGTCAGTGCATTCACTTCTTTTAGATTTCAAGTTCAAAGTTTTACACTTTTTTTTCTATTTCGTGAATTTTTTTTTTTTTACCCACGATTATCTAAAGCTAATTTCTTTTATTTAAATAAATTAGGGTTTATTCATCAACCAAAAATAACAAAATCCAGAAGCTAAGCTTGTATGGGAGATCATTGAAGACAAAAAGGATCTTGCGCAGTAAGATTCTATTTCTTACCATAATTATGTATATGAGCGCCTTGAAAATAACCCGAAGAACTTGGTGTTACTAACTCGATGAGTTGACTTTTTTTTTCAAACTTGCGGTAGGAGGGAACTGATGTCTGTTTGGAATTAAGGGATACGGATTTTCATATTGGCTATTTTAGCTCCCAGAACCCGAAAGAATAAATGCATTAGCGTCTCCAAACATTCAAACAAGAAGAAGAAAGGATGTACAAGTTCTGTCAATCTAAAAGTTAGGAAGTTATTACGCTTTTGGGCAAAAATACTGTCTACAGTGCAAACTTAAAAGTGGTGAAATAAGAGTACCATTTTAAAAGTGGCTGAATTCAACGATTATAATATCTAAGCAGTAAAAAGAAATTCAGGCGATAAAATATAATTTTCAAATTTTTTCAAAGAAACTTAACTGATTACTGTAAGCCTTGAATAGGTTTAACTCCCCAGCAATCAACACCAGCAATTCCGCATAAACGGAATACCTGAAGAATTTTGTTGAGCGTCGCTGTGACTTTGGAAATGTGTTTCCATAGCTATTACATAGCAACAGAGTGCATCTTTAAATATAATGTTTCACATTTCTAGAGGAGTGACCCAGATAGATATGGTATTTTTATCAGGGCATATTAGAGGATATATGGGATATTAGATTGTCTGAGTCATCAGACCCCTTCAGTCTACGGATTTATATTGTCCTAGATAAAAATGTTAGCAAAATAAATGGTTTTTGGAGATTTTGAAAGTTTAGGGCACAATAATTGAAAATTATTAAGAAGACCAAATCGCTTAGACTGGGAATAAGTAGAGATTAATAGGTGATGTTGGGTATCGAGAAGAATGATCAAGTGGATAGCTTCACTTACTTACGTAGTATTATTAGTAGAGATGGTGAATGCAGTGAAGATGTTAAAATTCATATAGCCAAGGCCCAGGGTATTTTTTCTGTATTAAAAAAAGATTTGGAAGAATAGGAAGATAAGTTCTCCAACTAAGATTCGATTACTAGAAGTAACTGTGATGACAGTGGTCAAGTATAGTGCTGAAACTTGGGCACTCCAAAAAATGGAGGATGATTCGTTGAATCCTTTCCAGAGAAATAGTCTATGGATTATTTTAAGTACCCATCTCACTGACGGTATTTCAAACAGTGCAATGTCCAAAATACGTGCTTCAACCCATCTATGGCTATAATAAGAGAAAGGCCGAAAAGATCGTCCTTTTCAGCCAACCCTCAAGGGCCAAACGAAACGTGGCTCATACACAAATGGAGTGGGAGGAGTTCGTGAGGAAGGACTTGATGGAGACTGAGAATTCTTTAGAGGGTCTAAAGAGGGAGGCCTTGAATAGACTAGGATGGAGGGGGAGCAAACATAGCTGTGTTGGCCTCAGACAGCTTGATGCTGCAGTGAGTTGTTAGTAGTAGTAGTAATAATACATAAAAGCAGAAAATGGTAGCAGTAGTATTCATAATCCATAAAAGCAGAAAAGCAGAACATAAAAAACAGAATGAAGAACATAACTAACCTAAAAAACTCAGTCAACTAAAATCAACACGAACAAAATACTGGGCATAAAAAAACTCAATAAGCTTAAAAAATTAGCCAAACAAAAAAATTGTCAAAGATGATAAATAAACTAAACTTGCTTACCTCCATAAGACCAAGGATGGTATCCACCTGATCTTCTCGCAAAACAATTTTGGCAGCAATTTTAGTCAGAGAATTGATAGCCATAAGACGCACTCCTTCGATTTCATCATTAAACATATCAACAAGAAAGTCGAGAGATAATTCAGCAAATTTTTGATTTGAAACTGCTAAAGCGCACAATGATTCTAACGCAGCCATTCGAACCTCTGAAAAAAAAAAAAAAACTTAAGTGCAAACTTACTGTTACAATTTTTAGATCCATACGGACAGACTTCTTTTTTGGGAGAGAAGCGGGGGGCTTCATAAGGTTCTAAATGGAGCCTAATGCAAACATTTTCATCTTACTGAAGAACAGGGGGGATATTCGCCTCAATAAGACGCACTCACCTCACTAAACATGACTACAAGAAAATTGAGAGAAAATTCAGGAAATTTATCATTCGAAACTGCTAAAGCGTATAGGGATTCTATGCAGTCAGTTCTGCCTCTGAAATAAAACCAAAAATATTAGATCATATGTGCCATTACAATTTTCACATGTGTACAGACAGAGTAGTTTAAGGGGGGGGGGGTCATTAAGGAGAGTAATGCAAAAAGTAGCGCTAAGCCATATTATCCCTACTTTCTGCATTTTTTCTTGAGGGAGAATTTCTTTCTAAGACAAACTCCTTCAATCTCATTATTACAAATGTCAACAAGGGAGCAGAAAATCATGAATTTTTGATTCGGAGCTGCTGAAGCGCAAAATTATTCCACTACAGTCTTTTGAAAATCTAAGACAAACAAAATAAACTAACTGGTAATACGAAACTGAAATGGTGTAATTGCAGTTATGATGTTTGGATGCAAAAAGCCAAAACTCCTTTGTGGGAGGGAAAGGAGGAGGGGGTTCGGATGGTTTTCCAGGATGTTTGACGATCGAAAATATAACAACTTTAAGCCGTATATTCCAGATTTTTACCAAAATTTAAGAATATCTTCTTCAATGTTTTCTTGTGAGTTGTTTTCCGTCAATATGATACTCATCTTATAATTCAATATTAAAATCAAATTATTTCAACATTAGTTGATATTTCAACATAATTTCAATATTAGTTCAGTGGAATTCTGATACAAAGACGCTTAAGTACAAACCAATTCTAGTTTTGAAACAAAACACAAAATACTATAAGCAAAAATTTCAATGTACTTCCTGCGGTTGTAATTTTTAGATGTTTTCAGTCAAAAATTTTTTATAAGGAGGCTTCAGAAGCTTTTCCAAAGAGTCTATTAATAAAAATAATTTAGGGTATTCAGCCATATTCAGCCATCTAGATTTAAGAATATTTTAGGAATGTTTTCCTAAGTTTTTCAACCCCAGCATCAACGCCAGCATCGGACCAGGAAGTCGAGAGACAATTCAGCGAATTTTGACCCTGAGCTAAACAAAACACATAATGATTCTAAAGCAGCCAGTCCAACCTCTTAAATAAATAACTTGAAATGAAATTATTCGATTCAAATAAAATATCAGAAATCTTTGAAAATACTTTCTACATTAGCAAACTGGAACATATTGAAATTTTGGAATCAGAATTCTATGAATTTGCAGCTTGTACAATTGAAGAACCTCAGATGGTGTCCCTGAGGTGCCCCATAACCAAGGTGTTGAATGTAGATTCATACGGTCAACAACATGGTTATGGGGAAGGGAGGAGACTTCTGAAAGTTTGTCAAGGAGGTCGATATTTGAAAAAAACGTATCTTCAAGTCTCACACCGGATATTCACCCTATTTCAAGAATATTTCCTGGGAGACTTTCTCCTTCAAAAGGCAAACTCGTTCGAATCCACCATTAACAAGCCAATAAGAGCATTGAGAGACAATTCAGAGAATTTCTTATTTGAAAGGTGTCAGTACACAACGATTTTGATGCTTTCATCCAAAACTAACTATAATCATGACTTAAACCCTACTTAAAGACATATACCTCAAAACTTTTGGACAGGACAAAAAAAGTACATTCCTCCAACTTTCTCCTTAAACGCCAGAACAATATATCGAGGGACACATCAGATAACTTTTAATTCGAAAGTCCTTCAATATATACAATTATAATCATATCAGCCAAGCCTTTGATAATAATAATAATACAAAATACAGACAAATTTAAAAGTGCCTAAGTTGGTTTCACTTTACAGACGTACAAAGAAAGGTAAGTGTAAAGTATAAAGGTAAGTGAAAGGTGAGTGACATGACAGGGTCACATGACCCTTCCAAAGAGTCTGAGAGTCGAGGAAATGTAGTATTTCCGTCTATAAGACATGGCCAAGCCACCCAAACAACTCTATCCTGATGCATACCTCTATACTAAGTGGTGTCGAACTACTTCTTGAATAAAGAGTTGCACTTGGTACCTCATAGGCAAGCTTAATTCTTCCAATGGTCCTTAGAAAGTTGTACTGATAAACGTCTAGCACATCTTTCTTTTCTTTGGGGATTTTTTCGGAATCTAACCTAAGAAGAAGAAATGATGAGGGCGGGATGGAGAAGTGTGTTTCGTCAGTACGGATGTCAGGTGGCTTCACAGTTTGGTAGAGTTAACGCAATTCAGTAGTAAGAAAATATAGCTTATTATTATTATTATTAATACTCATTCTGAACCGTTCATAATCTAATAATTACCCAGAAATTCATCTTCCAGTCCATGAACAAAAGCCCCACAGGATCCAGAGGAGATCAGATTTATTGAGTCCGTGTCCAATACTTCTAAGGGTCTATCTTCTCCCCAGCGCGATCCGGTGGCCCATTTTCCGGTTTCAACCAAATCCTTAATAATCTCATGACCAGTTCTTTTTCTCTGAAGAAAACAAAATATAGATAAAAGGAGGTTTATTTCACAACTGGAAAAAATTTAAAAGTTAACTGCAAAAAATGAAATAAACGAAAAAAGAATACAAGTGACAAAATAAAAGAAATTATTTGTTATTAATTATCTTCAACAGCATCAGCGAACTTGAAAAAAAAATACAATAGCTGAATTAGTAATACAATATTAAGTGGTATAGCATCACATTGACTAAACAATATTATGCAACTTTAACAGCGTTACATATATCATAATTACCTTATTATTATAATTAATTTAAAAAAATAAACAAAAAAGAAGATATTAATTCCTGAAAGTCAGAGTATTCCTGTATATTAATTTATAAAGGAAAAAACACTTCAAATGTAGGCCTATTTTTTTCACAGCAAAGCGCAATGGCGTTATCCTCTTTAGAAGGCACAGGGGACGTTAGACCTACTCCTGTCTGTGATAGTGTATGTTCGTTTTAATTTTGACTTGATTATTGATTGCTTGTTTGGTTTTGGGTTCTTTTTTATTTATAGTAGAAGTCTTAGTAGTAGTAGTAATAGTGGTAGTGATCACATTAGTACTAATGGTTGTCATAGTAGTCCCAGTCGTAGTAGTAATAGCCGAAGCATTAGTATTCGTAGTAGTAGTGGTTGCAGCAATAGTATTCGTTGTAGTTGTAGCAACAGTGCAGTAGCAGTCGTAGTGATAGTTGCAGTAGCAGTAGTCGTAGTAGTTGTAGCCGTAGCAGCACTAGTCGCAGAAGTCGTGTCTGTCGTAGTACTACTCGCAGCAGTCCTAGCTGTAGTAGTAGTAGTAGTGGTAAGCGTAATTGTAATAATCATGGTAGTAGTAGTCATTAATTGTAGCAATTGTAGCAGTAGTTGGTTCATTTGTAGCCTTTTGGTTAGTTCAAAATCCCCCACAATATGCCCTGATAATTTCAACCTAATATCCTAAGCCGTTCCTAAGATATTGCTTATACGCCCTTTTGATAAACTACATGCACATAGTATATTTTGATTTAGTTAATCATCCCTCCAAATATTCCCTAAATGTTTCACTTTAATAACCTTGGCCTTTTTCGAGCCCCACGATCAAATATACCCCCCCCCCTTGCAAAAAATAAAAACCTATGTGTAAACAATGTCATCCTGACAAGACTTCAAGCTGCCTTAGACCCGCATTTACGCGAGGAGTAACATGGTTTCCGACCAAAAAGATTTTGCGCCGATTTGATATTCACACTGCGCACCATGCTTGAAGAATCGAACGAGTGGTGACAACGTCTATATCTATTGTTCGTCGACTTTGGAAAAGCGTTCGACTCAATAGACCACCCAATACTATGGAGGATCCTGATCTTCTACGGTATTCCCGAAAAGCTGGTTCACCTTACCATAGCAGTGTACAAAGACACGGAATGCTGCGTGAGAACCTCCGAAGGAAATACAAGATATTTGAAAGTGATGACAGGTGTCAAACAAGGATGCGTATTGTCCAAATTCCTCTTTATTCTCATAGTGGACTACATATTTAGGCAAATTGATGGATACGGGATCACAATTGCAGGCAGACTAGTCCAAGATCTCGACTTTGCAGACGATGTTGGATTGATGGAGAAAGACAAAAGCAAACTTCAAGACTTTTTATGCAAGTTAGCCGAAAGAGCCGAGCAGTTTGGGTTACATATCAACGCCCCCAAAACCAAAGCGATGTCAACCAATAACTCACCGATGAATATCCAGTAGGGGACTGAAAGCATAGAGCAAGTCACCGACTTCCGATATTTGTGTAGCACCGTCTCGTTTAGTGGTGATTCCGAAAAATAGCTGAGATCCCGAATAGCCCTGGCAAGCTCGGCATTTCAACGACTTCGACCAGTCTGGAGATCAGCGAAGTACTAACTTCAGCTAAAACTTCGCCTTTTCAGAAGCAACGTCTTTTCAATCTTGACGTACACGATGGGATGTTTAAAACTTACAGCTGAGCAGGAAAAACGACTCACTGCATATAAAAACAACTGTCTTCGACGTATCCTGGACATTAACTGGAAGGATAGGATAACAAACTTGGAAATTCATCACTACACAAACCAGCCTGATGTCGCTGATGTAGTGAGGCAACGAACATGGCACTATCTTGGCCATGTTATCCGTATGCCAGGATCGAGACTACCGAATATGCTTCTCCAGTGGCGACCAGACGACACGCGCCGACGAGGAAGGCCCAAAAACATGCTTCGCAGGACATATGAGCGGGACAGGAGAGCCCTTCATGCTTCCTTAATCCCAGAGTGGGAGGAAATCTAGGCCACAGCTCATTTACGGGATGATTGGAGGCTGTTAACGGATGTCCTGTGTGCCTCTGGAGGTACAGGCGGAGCTAAGGCAAGGTAAACAATGGACAACTTATATGACTTACAACGTTACTATTATTCTCCATGACCACACTGCCTTTTCTATGACGAAAACAATAAGAATTCCAAATAGGGATAGGTCCTTTTATTAGACAGTGAAACAAAAATATAAAACAAAGGCTCTAAATATTTCGATGACACAGTCGGTCATCATCATCAGTAGAGTTACTAACTTATCAAAATTAAAAAAAACTGCTTTTATACTAAACAAAATAATAACTTCCGGGTCAAAGCAAGTTACTGGTCCATTGACTTAAAAAGTTCACTAACTGTTCTTGAATTTTTAATACTGCGTTGAGTAAAGGTGGTACAAGTTTCTTCGAAATTGCAGGTCAAAGCAGGTTACCGGTCCATTGACTTAGAAAGTTCACTAACTGTTCTTGAGTCTTGTAATACTGCGTTGAATATTCTTATAATTAAAAATGAAATAATGCTGAATTTACAGGTGCTAAATTTATCATTTTATTAAAATACAGGTGCTAAATTTATCATTTTAGAAAAGGCAGTGTGGTCATGGAGAATAATAGTAACGTCGCATATATGGGGATGACAGACCAACTTCAGAATCAGCAACATTTCATTTGCTATAAGAAGAATAAAATGATAAATTTAGCACCTGTAAATTCAGCATTATTTTCATTTTTAATTGGAAGAATATTCAACGCAGCATTACAGCGCACTAGCGCACTAGAACTTCCTATTTCCAATCAAACGAGCCCCCTCTGAAGTTTCTGCAGCAAGTCTTTTCATACGAAAGAGCCCACATCGATCTTTCCTTAGGCCGCACTCCTATGATACCACTAATATTGGTGACCTAGCTACATGACCCCTTTTCTGAACTAAGCACAAAGATTAAAAAGCTTTTTGTTATTACTAAGAAAATTTATATTTATTGGATTATCAGTATGACTTCCAGTTTAACTACATTTTCAATTTAGTTGCATTTGGCTGACATAGTCAGATTTTCCATCTATATCCTATATTAAAATTTTCATAGTGAAATTTTCCATCTGCACATACAAGTGCATGGTGCAAAAACTTTGGCGACACATAACGAAAAAAAGGAGGAAACACAATTTTCGCTTACCCTCATATCTGACATAAGCTTTTTATCGAGTGTTTGCTCTAAAAATTTTGGCGACACAAATGTCATGGTTCCAAGAAGGGAAGCTGCCAGTTGTCTTACATGCACAGCTAAATCTGTAAGGGCGTTGCAAATCCGGGAAAACGCATCATCACCAAGACGAATTGTGTCATCACTTTCGGGGACTTTAACATGCCTAGGAAAAAAATTATGATACATACATTTAACTAATTCTGAAAAGCATTCAGAATCTACGTGATCACTTGGTTGAAGAAATAGAAACTCAGCTATTGTTAAAGAATCAGATTGAAGGATCAATGTTAAATATCTTAAATATCTAAATCAATCTTGTTAAAGAACCAATTGTAAAACAGGAAAATGCAGGTTTAATTGAAATGATTTGGTATGGGGTTCAATTAAATATTCGATCATTTATTTACCTAAGGTTTAGTCAGGTTTAGTAGTCAGTACCAAATATTACTATTTAGCATTAGATATAAGTGTTCAACTAAAGGTTAACAGTCAAGCAAGTTATTGATTTTTTTATATTTTATGAACGACTGTTATATAACATAATAAACAAATGTATATAATAATATAAAGCATTATGTTCACAAAATATTTTACAAATGGTTATCATATAAACAAATATATCATATAGTTCACCAGCAATTTTTTTGATCAAATTTATTAAGTTTCGGTGTAAATTTTGAAAATGAAAAATTGAAAAAGTCTTAAAAATCTACGAGATGGATTTAGCGAAGTTTTTTGAATTTACCAATTTTTTAAATTGGAGAATTCAAAAAATAAAAGCGGAAGCACAATTTAAATGGCTTGCTTTGAAACCGATTTCAATATTGGAGCCTCAAACACTTTTGAAAATAAATTCTTAAAAATAGTAATTTTTAAACTAATATTTAATGTTTAGATAATTAATCAATGTTTAATCATCTTTCAATTTATCAATTATATCATATAAGTGACCGAAGAGGGCTGAAAAAAAGGTCACAAGAGAGGATTGAAGGAAGCTGGAACTACATGCGAGGGATTAAACAGTGAAGCCCTGAATAGAGTGGGATGGAGGATGAGCTTGTACACCTCAACTGGCCTCGGGAGGCTTGGTGCTGTATCCAGACTTCATAGGGCTAATATTAATAGTAGTATATATAATAACAAATAATTATACATACTTATCTTACGAAAAATCTGTTCATTATATAGATTACTATGCATAATATATAGATATATAAATATAATATATAATAGAATTACAATATATAATATATATACTATACATAATACGTAGGTCATATAAACAGTATTTTCTCTTATCATTATTGTTCATTTTCCTTTTTTTCTACTCTGCTTGCGGTGCAGTTGCATTTCTACACTTGTTTTGATTAACAAGAACTTTTAAGTTAAATTAAATGATCAAAACCATATTTTATGATATTTATCATATTTAATATATCGATATATATAATATACATAACTATAAATTAATAATATATATACACACACACATATATATATATATATATATATATATATATATATATATATATATATATATATATATATATATATATATATATATATATATATATATATATATATATATATGTATATATATATATATATATATATATATATATATATATATATATATATATATATATATATATATATATATATATATTATATATATATATATATATATATATATTGTATAATAAATATTAGCATATTTAATGAAAAAACTATTGAATATCATGATCAATCAACGGGTTTATGTACACCGCACTAGCAAAACGTGTTGCTAATGATTATTAGCAAACACCAAGGTGACAATAAAAAAAAAAGGAATACTATCTATCAGATTTGTTTACAAAATACCAGTGCAACGGGTAATAATTTTAGAGGTCAGAAAATGAACTTCTATGGAAACTAAAAACAACAAAAATAAAGCTAAAATTTAATTATGGGTATGGACCAGATAAAAATATAAAACTTTCGGATTTTACAGACCCCTCTCCCACACCACAGGGCCCCCTACGGGGTATCTAATGCCCCAGAGGTCTAATAATAGGACTAAAAGTTTTATCCATAACATCTCTCAAAAAAGAAAAAAATATGTTACATCAATTGAAAAGGGATGTAGGTATTCGAACTAAATATTATGTTCTTATTTCTCGTACTCTTCGTCTTCATAACCCTACCCTACCTGAAAAATACAAAGAGGGCCAAAAGTCAAGGGTTGCCGGTTTTTTATACTTTATTCTCTGTTACACTTTGAAAACATCTTGGTATAACTGAAAACGGGATAGAATGGTCCTAACTTTTGAACAATGAGCTAAAAAGTTAAAAACTCTTCTAGCGGAATTTTTTGGAAATTTGTGTCGCTATAAATTCAGAACAGGCTGCAATATTAGCTCCTGTTAAGCATTATAAGCATTTCAGGGGGACATTAGTTGTTATTTGCCGCTTTAGGCTGAAGCTAATTACAAATAATTTAAGATAATTCAGTTTTGGAAAACATTATAGGCTTTGAATATCGATCATCATTTCAATCATTTTATTCATTAGTAAAGGACAATGTAAAGCACATAAATAAAGCACAATTACAAATGTGAATAAAAAAAAAAAACAGGTAGTAATAATGATAATAACGTTAAACAGAAAGCAAGAAATTAATAAAAAACAGGAAAGAGCAAGTTGGCATTAGAAGATGAAACAAAAGAAGAAAGACGAGAACTTTAACAGTGTGGAAGATTCCTGAAAATAATTTTAAAAGAAGCGGAGAGATGTACATCATTTGGAATTCCAAAGAAAAAGAAGAAAAAAAAAACAGAAAATAAACAAAGGAAGGAAAAAATTTACTGGACTGAAACAACAGAAAGACCGGCGAGAAACTGCCTTCGAAAATGAATAGAAAACTTACTTTTCGGTATGAAGATGAGCCAAAACACTAAGAATTTCAAGGCTAAGCTTCCTTACTGCCTCATTTTCATCTGTCAAACACGCCACAGCTATATCGTACAATTCTATCCCTAGCCGCATTCCACTTCTGTGCGCTTGAAGCTGAAAAAAAAAATGAATGTGTTAGGTGAGGAATAGAGGGGGCACAGATATTTTAGGGGTACGAAATTCCAAATAAATAATCTAATGGTTATCATCATCTTTTAATTGTTTAAGCTTCATTTTTATTAAAGATAAAGTAGAGGGCGCAGTTAATAAATGAAAATAATTAATAAATAAAATAAAAACCGATAAAAATAATTTTTTTTAATAATCTAATTAATAAACTAAAAAAAACTAAAACATAAATTATTAATTTATTAATAAATTAAAATTAATTTTGTTAATAAATGACAATTTTGTTCAAATTTGGCCAGTAAATTTTGTGGGAGATAGGAAGAGGGGGGGGGGGTTGACCATTATTTTTCTCTGGGCCCAAGAAAGGCCAGAACCACCAGATCGTAGTAACGAACTGTAAATGAGGAGCGACCCGGCTCAATAGTAACCGAAACTCTAAAAAACGGAATTTTTATACCAATAGATACATCAAAAGAGCGTGATTTTTATGCTGATTTCAATTATACAAGTTTCATTAACTTTAGTCTTACCCATCAAAAGTTGCGAGGATAATTGCCTAATTTTCGAAAAAAGGGGAACCACCCCCTAAAAGTCATAGAATCTTAATGAAAATCACATCATCAGATTCAGCGTATTAGACAACCCTACTGTAGAGGTTCCAAACTCCTATCTGCAAAAATGTGGATTTTTGTATTTTTTTACCAGAAGAAAGATCATGGATGCGTGTTTATTGTTTTTTTTTTTTCTTCCTAGGGTTGATCGTATCGACAGTGGTCCTAGAATATCGCAAGAGGGCTCACTCGAACGTAAATTAATAGTTCTAGTGCCCTTTTTAAGTGACTAAAAAATTGGAGGGCAACTAGACCCCCTCCAAGGCTCATTTTTTCCCAAAGTCATCCGATCAATCATCAAAGTCATCCGATCAAAGAATTACTATACGAAATTCTTTTTAATTGTCTTACATTCTCTTTGTCAAATTTTTATGTGGAGATATTCCGGGGAATTATCAGGGGATTTTCTCGAGTTTTGTTTTGGGAAATAATTTCCACACAAGGGGGCATTTTTAGAGTGATCGAGAAACAGATTAGAGATTAAAGTCTTATTCAAATGAAAGAATACTTAGGAGAATTTTTCAGGGTAAATCGTCCACAAGCAATTTTACAGGGAGGGGGGATTCTCAGCGAGGATGGAACTGTCTGGAGGGAATTTGACGGGGGACTGTACTTTACGTTGGATGAAATTTCCACGGAAGGGTTTTCCATGAGGGGGTGGGATATACTTCCTAGAAGGTGAGCCAGATTTACCTGCATTATTTGAAAAACGAACAGAAATTATGCCATATATGAAGGGCTGCCCCGTCCTCAATACCTTACTCTTTACGCTGAAGTTTGACTGTTTATTAAAATTGAAACAAGGGGGCCGTTTAATTAGAATAGGAAGCTTTTTTTTAAGTTTTAACAGCTTTAGCGTAAAGAACAAGGTATTGAGGAGGGGATAACCCTTCATATCCGGAATAAATGTTCCAGAATTAATATGCAAATTTTGTATAAATTTTTCATGTACGGTGAGCCAAATTCGAACCTGCAATAGTCGAAAAATGTTCGGAATTAAATAAAAAAATAAAAATTTTTTTTAACTGAAAGTAAGGAGCGCCATTAAAACTTAAAACGAACAGAAATTATTCCGTATATGAAAGGGGCTGTCCCCTCCTCAACGCCTCGCTCTTTAAGCTAAAGTCTTTATTGTTTTAAAAAGTAGAGTTGTGACAAAGAGTCAAACTTTAGCGTAAAGAGCAAGGCGTAGAAGAGAGGACCGCCCCTTTCATATACGGAATAATTCCCGTTTGTTTGAAGTTTTGATGTTGTTGCTTACTGCCAGTTAAAAAAGAAACTTGTTTTTTTTTTTCAAATTAATCCAATAAAGGCTTGGATGTAGGGCAAATGAATACAGCTGAATGAATGACCAGAATATGGAAATGAGACAATTATTATAACAAATTGATGCATAATAATTATTGATATTATTAATAATTAATATATGGAAAAGAGGTTGAAAAGGGGGGGGGGATAGGGGATAAAGCAAGTGGATAAGAGTTTACGTGAGGGTGGGGGAGGGACCCAACGTTTCAATAAAGGTATAGACTTGAAAAATGCAGAAATAAAAGAACTGAATGGAAAAACGAACTACAAACTTCAAGAAATAGAACACAAAAAAAGTCCAAGATTTTGAGGAACAGATATTTTGAACATTTTGCTCATCTAAACTTAAAAAAAAAGCTACACCGTAAAGCCTTGCTATCCCACAACAGCCCTACTTGCAAGTCAGGCCTTTTTTTTTATTATTGGTCACTCTTTTAGGAAAAAGGGGTTATGAAGCGAACATTGTTAATCACTAATCAAAATCAGAATCAATGTAATGAAAACAGCTGTCATAGACACATTAAAAATGCACTAAAAGCGCTTTTTTTACATGAAAAACACTTCACTACATGAAAAACACTTACTACATTTTATTAAAAGCGCTTGTAAAGAAAGGAACAAAGGAGTTACTGAGTCTGTTTGTGCGGCACGAGATTGGCATAAGCTTGCTCTTGCTTCTGGTATTTGTATGGACAGGCATTTCAGGTGGTAATATTGTCCGATGTACAGGACTAGACAATAACAACTGGCCAAAACGAATCATCAGCTGAAAACGGCGATCACGAAGGCTCGGTATTTCAAGTGACTTCAGAGCAGAGCTGTAATCTACATATTTGTCAAAAGAATGACCTTTACAGCTCGTTTCTGGATCCCCTCCAAATCATCACTTAAATAATCTGTGATGAACTTGCGGGCCCCAGACGGGACACGCATATTCAAGGATGGATCGAATAAAAGTGAGGTACGCTGTTTTCAGTTGATATATTGGAAAACCTAGGGACGGTGAAATTTGCGCAAGAAGTTCACGATATTTGAAAGATTCTGCAACTTTAGCAAAGTTCGATGTGATCCAAATAGGTCTTAACTGATCACATGTCTTAGGTCCTTTAACTTTGGGTATTACGCGGACATAGGCTCACTTCCAAGAATCAGGAAAGGTTTGTTCACTGAAGCACTGATTGATGATCGATGCCAATGGCTAAAAACAAGGCATATTCGCCAAAAAGTTTGACCGGGAACTCGCCAGGGTAGGAAGAACAGTTTGGTTTTAGTTTTTTAAGTTCTTTAAAAACAGCAAATTCGGTAAACTGTTTCATTCCGTCAGTTTCACAATCGATTAAGAGATTAACCAGTTCGGCCTCCGTAATTGAGGGGTGGTACAAATGCCAGCAAAGAACTTGTTCACATCTGAAGCACTCGTAAGAGACCCGTCAGGCTTGTTTTTTTTTAGCTCACTGTTAACTGACTTGCCAGTCATCTGTTTCACTGTGGAATGCCACTTCCGACTGCTACTTTAGAGAAGGGAACTACCTTTTCCCGAACATAATTTCTTCGCTAGAAACGATTTATTCTTCGCTAATAAATCCACTAAGACTAATCGTTGAAACTTGAAATATATTGTGCATGATTTCTTTTTAGCTCCAAGTAACTCTTAAGTACCTTTTGAGCATCCCAGGGCAAGACTGTATCCAGGAGGTATGGTTACCGGGTTGAACCCCCCCCCCAAAAAAAAAAATCCTCCGGCTCTTAAAAAAGTAACAAAAATGCATATAAACAAATTTTTGATGTGTTTTGCAAAGTTTTTTTTTTTTGTAAGCACCCCCCCCCCCCCCGAATAATACCCCCCACCCCAAACAAAAATCCTGGATACGCTCTTGTCCAGGGCCTTCAATTTACTGAACTGGAGGTTGAAGCCTTAAAACGATGGAGGTTGGCTGGACTGAGTTATATCTCTTCAGCTCCTATATTAAAATCAGATATGATATATGATAATCAGAGGTAATCAGATAATCAGAGAAATTGAGGTATATGATAATCAGAGGTAATCAGATAATCAGAGAAATTGAGGTATATGATAATCAGAGGTAGTAGTAGGAGAGCACCATTTCGAAGGAGTAGAGAGGGGCAATAAAAGGGCAGGTGAATTAAAAAGGCAAAAGAGAGAATTATAAATTATAGGAAAGTTTGGTAGACAACACTTCAGCAGGGGTAGGGAAGACGGGTCAATGGGCTTATAGCCACTCCTCTCCCTACAAGTGTTCCTACTGGCAACAGCTGTAATGCGGTCTCAATTCAACGCCAAACGATCCCATCGCCAAACGATCAAAATCGCCAAAACGATGTTGCTCCAAACGATCCTCCCCTATCCGAAAACTGTAAGCCTAAAAGGCAGGTTTTCGAATTGGCCAATTTTTATGTCTAGTCCATATCTTATTCCTAGCCTATAGTCTATAAATAAGCACTGATTCATTTGTGAAGTTTGATTTTAGCTTGAAACCTATCTTTGTATGTATAAAGAAAAACAAAACAGATTGAAACTAAATTCAACCCGAAAAAACAACAATACATGGTATTTCCTCAAATATGAAAAGGATATTGACAATAGCATCCAAGGATATTAACAATGTTACTGAAAATTGGTAGAGATGAAATCCAGACAAAATCACGAAATGGCATTAGGAACCAAATTGGGAGGAAATCATGCATTTATGCAATACTCTGCAACATGGACTTGTAAAAAAAGAATTGAGCAGTAGAGTAGCTAAGTTAAACTAAGGGAAATAAAAGGACTGACCAAAGAATACGGGAAACTTATAACAGTGGGAACTGGTGCTAGTGGCAACAAGAAACCATTAATGCCATCAAGCGTTTTGCGATACTTGACATTTTTTCAAGCTGTGTAATCGTTTTTTTTTGGCAGGAACTGAGGTCAAACACTTATGACCATCCTAATTTTACCAATAACAGTAATTAAATTAATTATATTTACACGAAGTTATTACACTGAAAAAAAAAGGCCAAGTGTCACCAACGCTAGTTGGCTTTGATAGTATTTTTTGTCAACACTTGCCCCAATTACTTCTCTTTTAAGTTACCCATACTCTTTGGGACTGACCTTAATAGCCAAGATGAGGAAGTCTCGAGCCTACATCATGCTCTAAACCATGAAGCCGGAATATTTTTTTCACCCCCGAAAATCATTACCAATAAAAGAAAAAACAAATAGAATAACAAATATTTTTGCTCTTTCTTGCAAGTTTTACTTGATTATTCTGTTTTTTTTACTCCCTCACTCCCTCTTTCAGACGATAAACGTTTTCAGTTATGATATCAGAAAATTCCAGCTTTATCGTCAGAATTTTCACTGTGGGTCATTAACTTGATAGTTTTGTGAAAACATTTTTGATTGATTAATAAAGAGCAGGAACATAGACATTGTTGTATTCCGTTCTCTATCTCAATTAAAACTTTTCTCACTCGTAATATATTTCAATGTTTATTTTTAGTTTTAATTATTCAATAAAACTTTTTAAAGACGCATTTTATTAAAGACCTTAGAATTGTATTTAATAACAACACAGTCCTAATGCATTCTTTATTTTTTCGTAGCATCCGTTTTATTCTATTATGAAGGGATAAAAAAATGTCGAGAGCCGGGTTTTTAATTTGCATTTACCTATGGATTAGATACTCAGTAAAAGTTGAAAAATAAAGAAAATAAAAACAGTTTAGGACTTTTAAAGTCTTATGTTCTCGGGAGTGTTTAAGAAAAAGACCTTAAAAATATGTTTAAGAAAAAGACCTTTAAAAATAAAGGTAAATTGTTATTTTTAATTGCTAATTGTTTATTGTAATTGAAGTGTTATTTGTACGTCATGGAAAGGCAGTGTGGCTTTCGAAAATACCTAAAAAGACCGCTACATATGAGAACTGTATTTAAGAAGGTGCCGGCTTTAATGTTAGTAGATTTGGTAACATTTTTGGTAATATTTTTGGTAAGATTTGGTAAATATTTTTTTTAGGATAAAACATTGTCAATTTCTCTGTAAAATAGACAAATAAAGTAAAACTATCTTCAGCCGACACTGTATTTTTTCTCTTCCATATGCTTAACTTTCAAGCATTTTTCTCGAGGAGCACGCGATTCAGCTCATTTAGTTCATCCAGTGATTCAGCTCAAATTCTCATTTTAAAAGAAGGTAAGATGGTAAGCTACCAATTTACTGTCAACTTATGATCATGCGTAAAGGCAGGTTGATCGATGTGAACTATTTTAATGTGTCAATCCTACTATGATATTTACATTTCATGTTAAATTAATAGAGTAGATGCCGTGTATTAATCGTTCTGCCGCTTTGAATGTTCAACTAAAGCAAGTCGAGCTACGATTCAATTCAGCAGTCGAGGAAGATACAGGATTTATCTAGCATCTTGCCATTTATACATTTAACGGAAGGGGATGAAAAATCGGAACAAACTTGAAGTGAAGTAAAATATAGAATCTTAGAATGGAAAGAAGGAGCCCCCTCAAATTTTTAACATCAGAAAATCCAATAGAAGAGGCTTTATGAGTTAAACTATGTTCCTGTCCAAAGTAATAATAAGTAGTCTAGTTGTAATTTCGGGAGCCCATACCTGATCTGACTCTTGTAATGAGAGTGGGAGAGGATAATTCCTTTCATTGGAACGTCTACCAAAACCGGTTGCCAGATATCAGCCAAACTTGGCAGGAGGCAAGAGTAACATCTTTAGTTTGGTCTTTTAATTATCCTGACATGATTCGGTCTCAACAGGTGAGGGGGCTTGGGGAAGATATCTACTGAAAAAGGTTGTGAAATATTAACAAAACTTAGGTAAATAAGCCCTAGTGTCGCAGTTACACCGTTGGGAGCCAAACTCTACTGAAGATGGAAAGGAGAAATGTCCCTGAATCACAACATCTACCAAAACAGATCGTCAGTTATTGGTTAAGTTTGTGAGGAAGTGTTCTAGTTGGACATTTTAAGTGTCTAGATACAATCCATTTAACGTTGGGAGATGAGGATTGGATTCCTAGTAGCATGTGACCAGGACATCTCCGAAAAAGGTGGACAAGTAAGAGCTATAGTCGTAATTATATTCATTAAGGATTTAGACTTAATTCGAGCTTTGTGTAAGTTTGTAGAGAAGAGGAGGGCGGGGGGGGGGGGGGGGTCTTTTTTTCCTTGTCCATTCGAGCAAACATGAAGATTTTTTTATGACTTTAGTAATAATTTGTTACGTTTTTTACGAAATGCGTTGTTTTCTTTTATTACTATATTCCTCTTTGCGTTTAGTATTAATCAATTATGTATTAATTCATTATTTGTGTTTAAAAAATTGTCGCAAGGTTAGACGACAGGCTTGCCATCTGTGACTATAACAAAAATAACAACTGAAACAACGATTCTACGCCGTATCCGCCAACAATGTATCTAGAGGATCATTACCCTTTTTGATTTTTAATTAATTTATCCTTCCTCCTTAAACCAATTCCTGGTAGAATATCTGGTCATGTGCTGTACATAGCGATACTTAAATAGCACTAACCAACCATATTTTTCTAGGGAGACTTAGTCTCCTAGCCCCATAAATCATCACTCTAGCTACTAGTTACGCAAATGATTCAGACCCTCAGAGCAGGGAAGCATCTTTGATACTTTCAAGATTAAACTAAATATAAATAACAGCTTGCATTACCAGCATTCTTGCTTTATGCAATCAAAACACACTGAATGCAAAAACATACTCTCAAATCTATAGAAAATAGACGAAATTCGTGTCTTACCCTTTTAAAAAGACCTGCTTTTTTAAGACTATATATGTATACCCCATCTACCTGGGAAATCACTTTCACCAGAAAAAATTTAGCGCAATATGAATATATAATATGTTTTATTGTAGATTAAATTTTATATATCACCAATATATTTCTTGTACTCAGATTTTATGTTTAAAGGCAATATATTTGTCCCATCTACCCTGACAACCACTCATGGTAGGGGCTATAATAGAAAATATAATATGAACCAATAATAAAATATATAATATTAGCAAAGCCAATAGAGTATAAATGAGAGTAGTGTATTTTCTAGACTCTTAAGCTTTGCATAAGAAAAAAGCAAGATTCCTACCCCCTACCCCAGCGATAGTGGAGGATGGTCTGACACAGGATCATACCCTCCATAAGGTTCAGGGGGGCAATTTCCCCGGTAAATTTTGACCGATCGAGAAGTCTCATTAGTCAAAATTCTTTTGCATACACCCGAAAGCCAGGACGTTTGTTCAAGAATCTACCAGGTTCGATTAAATACGGCAAATTCCGGTAAAACTTTCAAGCTCCACTCCCGACACGGGGGGTGGGGAGATCACTGATACCAAATTTTACTATCCCAGTCGAATAACTCATTCATACTGGATGGGGTAATGATGAAGTCTAAATCTGAAATCACCATGTCGATGGCTTTTTTCCCTGTTATAGCACTATTTTTGGACTACTTACTAGGGACTCAAAGGAGGCAGCCCTAACCCTTGGGTCCACGTGTTGAGTGTAACAGCTTATAACTTCAATCATTTCGCTGCGATGGTCTTCTAATCTTAGTAGCAATGTCAGCAATCTCAGAGCCACTTCTTTAACCTGATGATCAGTATCCTTTATTAGCTAAAAAATGTATATAGAATCATTTTATTGATACAAGATGGCCTAGTCAAGAATAAATTTGAAAATAATCACGTTACAAAATAAAAACAAATACAGAAACACTGGCCTAGCCCAGCATTAATTAAAACTGGCGTTTAAAGGGCAGAGATGAATTTGAGAAGCGTTTTGTGCATGCGATTGGCGGTTTTAACCTACCTTACGTTCTTCAAAGCAAAGTCACTAGAATACTTCAGAAAAAAACTGTAGATGTGATCAGAAATGGGGCGTACAGGGCTGCCATAAGCAAAAATTGGAAAAATCTAACTTTTCTGACTTCCACGGTCATAAAACTGAGAAAAAGTGACTCGATAAGGCGCTTTTTACAAAAGAAACGACTAAGCTCAATAAGTTAGAAGACATTAACCAGAAAGATCCTTAGCCGAAACTTTACAAAAGTTTCCTTGTTTTTTTTTGCTTTCAGTTTCAGTATAATAAAGTAAAAGTTCAAAATAGGGATTAAATCCTTTTTAATAGACAGTGTATAAAAATTCACAAAAAAATACCAGATATTTCAGTCACATATACAGTGAACGTCATCAGAGTTTTACTACTGATGACGGTCACTGTATATGTGACCGAAATATCTGGCATTTTTGTGAATTTCTATACACCGTCTAAAAAAAGGACTTTATCCCTATTTTGAACTTTTATTTTATCATCATGGTAAGGCAATGTGGTCTCCGAAATTATCTAAGTTTCAGTATAGTGCCCCGTCCAGTTTTTGTTTTTCTTCACTTACTTGCAAAATTACAAAAAACACATCAAAATAGACCAACTTCGATTAATGTTACGAAAAACGATCGTTAGTAATGTTTGTGAAAACCACAACTTTACTTTTTTGACATCGTATACACGGATTGAGGCTTTATCCTGTCCTGGGTCCTTCCAAGGCCTTTGCTTACTCTCCTTCAATTTGTTTTGATGCAGCATAATTTGAGTTAGACCTATTTTAGAGAAGTCTTTATTCTTAATGGCTTTCGTGAGTCCCCCATTAGCCTCTTGAACTAGCTTCTCGACAACTTCACGTTTATCATTCTTATCATTCTTTTTCTAATCAAGCTTTTGTAGTTTAACTTTTTTACCGGCTAGCATCTTATCTTCTTCCCCCTTCTTAAGTCTCTTCTCTTCTGCTAACTGTTTCTCACACTCCTCTTTTGCCTTCTTAACTTTTCCGTCTCTAGATAAGCTCAATGCTCGGACTGGCACTACAAATAAGTTGAGGGAGCTCCTTTGTTGTGAGGAGTAATTAAGGTCAGTTTTTAGCATTTTCATTCTGCCGCGAACAATCATTCTGGCGTTCTTAGATGCAAGTTTGTTTTTGGTAAGCCCTTTTGCCGACTTTGAAACCCGTCTTTCAACTTCCGTATTGTCAAATGAGGGATTGAGGCAACACCTTGGCGATAGTTGGACATTTTGTCTCATCAGACATCATTTTCATGACACAAAAGTCGTTCCAGAAAAAGTCGTTCCAGAGATGATCGACTGGAGCACTTTTATTAGTAGGAAAAGGATAATTTTTTAACTTTAAAAGCCTCCACTCATCGCGAAGCCTGCCAACAGAAGATTCAAAGGGCACAGATGTGGCAATCAACGCAATATCCCTTACAATTCTTTATAGCTTTTTAGCTCTAGTGAGATGCAAATAAAATATTTTAAAACGGATCCTGAATCCAAGAGCGATTTCTTCAGAATATACTTTTACATAGCGACATAAGCGCCTGTCACCTGTGACCTATAGTACATCGCGTCTACTTTGCTCAAATTTTTGAAAGCGTCATCTAATCCAACACTAACTTCGACACTTTCAAAAGGCAGGGGAGAGTTCCTTCTGTCGAGACCACTCCCGTCAATCGCGTTCTTTCTTTTCATCTCGAGTGTAACTTCTGGCTTCATAAGTCTGCCTGTCAAAACAAGAACAGGGTGACGAATCTTGATAAGCATCGGATGGGTGAATGGTTTTTAGTCTGAAATACACCAGTGAAGCTGGTTAAGATTTTGGCAAATGAGACGACGAACAGCAGATAAGGTTTTGTCTGCGGATCTTTCAGCATGTCTGACATTTCTTTGTAGCCACTCATCCTCGTTATTGTTTTTACATTGGACGGAACGTACTTCAAAAAGTATTTTATCAGTGCACTGAACTGTTGAAGAATACGCATGGTAGCATCAATAACAATCAACCACAGAAGTCAAACGTACGGTAGAAATCTGTGCCTAGACAAGCCCAATTTTGCTTGAATTTTATAAATCTTCTACTTTAGACGGCCATCCACTGAAGAAGTAACTGATGCAGATTACCAAGTCAGCAATCATCTGGCCATGAACTTCTAGCCCCTTAAGAAAAGCGTTTTGGATTATATGTAAATTGTAAATACCAATGTCAAAGGGGTCAACTTTCCTCTCGTATCGCATCTCTTTGGTTAGAAGCGAAGCGATATTTCTGTTCACGTTGGGCCATCACTTCTCAGCATCAGAAGCGTTTCCAATTTAGAGATGTGTTAGAGATACCAATCTTTAATCTTTCATGCGGTTCATCAGATGTGGCCCGTCCCATGAACCAAGTCTCTAAGCAAAGCATGAAAACTCCCATAGCCCTCTGACCAGAACTTTATCATCACATGGATCTCTTTAAAGTCTTCGGCATTTGTTGTTTCATCATACATTAGATCTTAAAATGATTCACCAATACCCCCACTAAACGTTTTCAGGAGCGAGGATACAATGCTTCTACAAGCAATTTTAGTTCTGCTAAGGCTGAAGTTTTTCAATCCGTGACGGGAACACTGCCCGAGAGTTCCTGCATAAAGTCAATTTTAGTAGTGCCGTGTATGATATAAGAATCAGTGTTGATGTTGTGTTGTTAGCCCGTTGGCGAGGAATATTGTTTTTTTTTTTTTTTTTTTATTTATATAGATATAATTGCTGGAAGTTGGGGTTGGCCTAACGAACCAAAAATTTCTTTGGCACTTATTTTTGTAAATTTGTTTGTAAATAAAATGATGCTACTGGAAAAAAAAAAGAGAAAAAAAGACGATACTGCGATACTAGTCAAATAATATAATACAACAAAATCTTTTTTATATAACAAAAATTATGGTTTTTATATTTGAGTATAACCCTGGGTGCCAGATTGATAGGGTGCCAGATTAAAGATGGCTAAAGGCCAAATTCTGCACACACACCGTGCAAGCGATTTGTGTTAAAACGTGCAGACGTTATGTTACAAAAAATACGTTGCAAAAGAGATTTGGAAAACAGGAAAATGTGTTTCGTGTTTTTAAATATTATTAAGGATCATTAATTCATTCAGGGATTCGTCTCCTTCTTCTTGGACAAGCCTTCTTCTTGCAGGAGTATACTTCTCTTTAGCAGCGTTTTCATATGCTTTTTCAGGTGATGTTGGCCGTAGACCAATCAATACATGCCTTGACAGAGGGCCGGAAAACTTTTTGGGTTCTGATTTGTTATTCAGTTCCATTGCACATGGCTTTCTTCGCCTGAAGAAAGCTTATGAAGTCAGGACTTTTGACTCCAACTTTGATCGGTGGTCCCAGGATTTAAGCTGGATTCTAAATCAGTTTTTCTTTTCTTTCTTCTTTCGCTGGCATTAGGACCCAGCTTCATCAAAATTTTCAAGGCTTCAAGTAGGAAAGAAGATGAGATGTGAAGTGGAAAGCATCTTCCAATACCCTAATTACTACTATTATTGGTAAATTTATTTTTTAAAGCTTCATCCATAAAACACAACCATGTTATAAGTTCATGAGAATGCATTGTTCTGGGTGGAGGGGTTGGGTTTGAAGATGATACTCATTTTATTTCAAGCTTATTTGAAGTTTATTACATCTCTACATGGACTCTGTCAAAGTCCTTTAACATTTGATTAAAATCCTGTAGTTAACCCACTATCCTCAAGTCCAGGTCATCGAACTTCATTGACGGCAGATCAATCATTAAAACATAATAGGTTTAAACAAAATTAACGCATATCTGAAGGCACTTCTTAAATCAGAAAAACACGAAGAATGAAGAAGCAATTTTTCTGTCTATTAGCTACATTTGTTCAGATATAAATATACGTATTTATAAATACCATATACATATATATATATATATATATATATATATATATATATATATATATATATATATATATATATATATATATATATATATATATATATATATATATATATACATATATATATGTATATATATATATATAATGACAGAGTATACAAAAATACGAAAAGAGGAAACAAAACGATAATAATAACAACAAAAGCAACAACTTCTTAAATAGTATACAAAATAGTACGAAAAGTGGAAACTGAAAGATAGCATACTCAAAGATTACAACAGAAACAACAACTTCTTCGAAAATAGCAACAAAGACAACAACTTTTGAAAGGAGAAAAAAAAAAAAAAAAAAAGAAATAAATAAAAAGGGAAACAAAAGGGAAAATTAAACAAGCAAACTTGCCCACTCGTGCTTTAGAATTGCTGGTTTTGTTTTTTGCCGGCTAATAAGTGTCTCAACAGCTAGATTTGGGTCCGCTAGGTTATAGCGCCGAATCAGAAAACTATTTTTTGTCCAAGGTTGCAATTTTAGTAGGTACTTTGCAAAACGGAAAAATATAGAGCGGATTTTAGACTTTTCACGGTTTGCCAATAAATTCCAGAAAGGGGTCACATATATATATGTGGCAGAGCGGTAGCGTTGTAAATACTTGCCAGTAGTGGACGGTTAAATCTCAGAGTGGATTTAACAATCAAAGCATAGGAGCTGGATATTCGCCGTTCAAGATGTGAGATCAGGAGGGAACGGGTATGCTGTAATGAGGAACCTATTGGAAGCCCCAGATATACTATTTTATCAACTGGTTTTACTGAGCAATCACCTAGTGTGATATTAGTAGGAGGGTCATTCTTCCAATTATAAAGCAAAACTTCCGACTTTTGGGAGTTAAATCTCAGACCGACTTTCTCGTAGTTGGACTGCAGACATGAGAATATTTCTGAAAGGCGGTTAAGCGTCCGACTGAGAGTCAGCGTGTCATCGGCATAGCATACTAGGGAGATGTCAATGGAACTGAGAATGCATGATGAAGGACAGCTGTCTTGAGGTTCAATAATGTAGTTATTGAAGAAATTGGGGGATAAAACTGCTCCCTGACGGGCACCTTTATGGACTGGTATCAAAGCTGACCGTGGGGCTGGCGGAAGGCCTTTATCGGGAGGGAGCTTGAGTCGCACGCGAAGGTGAGAATAAATATCACGGAAAGCCCGGATGATATTTGAGTTCACTCCTCTTTTAGCTGAGTTTAGCAACATACGTGCATGAATCAATGAATCAAACGCTCTCTGCAGGTCTAAGCCCCCGATCGCTAGACTTTCTCCTGATTTGTGTGCATCCAGGAGTGCATATGCAACGACATGGAGCGCTTCCGCACAACCAATGCCGCGTTGGAAACCGAATTGTCTTGGTGGACTACAACACAGTTTTTCAAACTCATCTACGAATAAAAGTTCAAATAACTTGCAGAAAGTGGTAGCAACCGTGATTGGACGGAAAGAGGAGCATTGCATGGTAATTTTTCCTTTTTTAGGAACTGGCGTAAGATCTCCAATTGAGAAAGTGGTTGGGACAATACCCTGAATGAGGATAATCTGCATTAGGAGGGTTACATGACTAATGAGAGCGGGCCCACCACTTTTTAGATGGAGTGCACTGATCCCGTCAATCCCAAAAGATTGTTTAGGTTTTAGGTGAGAGATGGCCCTACATACAGCTCCCTCCGTTACAAGATAATCACTCCGAGGACAACTATCTAAGAAGTCGTCCAACTCAGCTTCGTGTCTTTCGTTGAGGGCTGGGTCAGGAGGCGAAAATTCTGACCCATAATATGCGTACCATTCAGAATCAGGGATAGCAGATGCGGATAAAGACTCATCGCTTTTAGAGGAAAGAAAACGCTAAAGGAGAGAAGGATTAATTTTGGCCCGTGTAGATTCGATATCAATCATCTTTTTTCTGTGAGCTTTTAGCTCCTTTACGAATTTTCTTTTTGTGAGCAGGCGGATTGAATTGACTATCCCCGAACGGGGTCGTCCACAAGAAACCCAAAGTTGAAGCCAAAATTTAGATTTAGAATGGGTATCCACTAACTCTGGATTTTCAGACCAGCCTGGAAGGGTATGATGACGGTGTCTACTTAGAGGGACGGCAGCTTTTTCAGCACAGCGAAGGGCATGGCCAATTTCTGCGCAATAAAAGTCAACTGATAGTTGTGTTTCCTCCCTTGAAAGAGCAGTTAATCCAGAGAGAAGATGGAAAGGGACACGGATCTTACTAAGGACTCTGGCGGCTTCTTCTTGAAATAAAACAGGGTTAATTTTACGCCAATCACGGCGAGACCTAGGAGGTGTTTTTGAAGTTGTTTGCGTTTGTGTATCTGAGCTGTGGCAAGGAATATCGGCTGAGAACTGTATTGGTAAGTGATCAGACAGCTGAAAATCAAGCACAACCTTGACAGGCGAAATCCTGAGATTTGCGGACGCAACGACGTGATCGAGATCTGATGTGGACATTGAGGTGTGTACATGTGTAAAATTTAAATCTTTGCACTTGAGGTCAAACTGGTCTCCAAAAATACTAAGCAACAACGTAGAACGTAAAGACCTAGATAAGAGCGGTTCATTCAAGTCGCAATTGAAGTCACCAACTAGTATGCATTCAAGGCTTAAGGATCTAATACGGTTAATACACTGGCCGAGTTTATCACTAGAATAAGTAAAAGCACGCTCCGAACGCTCATTATGGTAATTTGTAGGCAAATATACATTAATAAAAACACAGCCCTCAACACGAATCGCCAGAAAATTATCATTGACTTCAAATACACTAGATCTTAGAGTCGAACGAACAAAAGTGGCAATACCACCGGAGGGTCGCCCTTTTCCACTTAGCTGCTTCGCTGAAACTGAATAGACCGATACTGAACTATTAAAACTAAGAATACTTTTACTGCGGCTTGTGACGAAATGTTCTTGTAAACAGACAACTTCATTTTGCTCAAAAACAACATCTAAGATCGGAATTTTATTCGTGAACGAGCCATTAATGTTCCACGATAAACATTTAACTGCATAAGCTTCAGATGTCATTTCTTTTGTGGATTACTATTTGAGGGACATTTTACACTGTAACACGTGTGACTGCCGATTTTGCATTCAACGCAGAATGTCGGCTGTCTGCATGGTTCATCTCGCGTAGAACGATGTTCACTTGAGGCACATCTAGAGCATACAGGTTCAGCCGTACACTGGGAAGCGAGATGACCGATTTTGTGACAGTTATAGCATCGTCTTGGCAAGAACTTAAACGGATCAGCAGGTAGACGCTCGTAGCCGATAATCACCGAAACACTCAGAAATTGTTGGAGCTCACTGAGAGTGTTAAAATACACTTTGAAAGAACGGGATTTTCCGCACTGTTCAGTCTTCGTACTATTCGGGATTAGATTTTTTAGTCCTTCACAGTTTATATCCTCAGGGACATTTCGAAGCACAGCTATGTGCAGGGGTTCTCGAACAGTAATTTTGAGATCGGGCTTGGAAGATTTCGCTTTCTCAACGATTTTCGCTGCTGCAGCTTTCGACCTGACCACAAGCTTCCATTCGTTTGCAGATTTGCGAAGTTCACTAATGTCATTTGTATTTTCACAGAAACTGTCTATGAAAGCTTTCCGGTCATTTGGGCCATTGAGCTCCTTGGGGGGATTTTTCAAGACGACAGAATAGGTAGGGTTTCTGGGCTTGGACGTTTCAGGTGCACTACGACTGCTTGTGAAAATACTGGTGGCTGGAGCGGACTGGGTGGCCAAAAAATTATCAAGCTTCCGAGAGAGTTCATTTACTTTGGCAGTAACTGTTGCATTCACCGCATCTCCGATGACCGGAACCGAGCAGGGGTTAAAGATGACAAATTTTGGCATGCTCACATTATTTTTCGCAGCTGAAACTAGAATTTTGCATATTTCAATGATATTGTCTTCATCTTTAGAGTAGGTCACAAGACGATTCGTAATATTCAACTCAGTATGAAGGATTCGCTTTGCCTTTATAAAATCTTCATGTGTATAGAAAGCAACACACGCTTTTACGATACACTCCAATTTTATTCCATCTGTTAGTGCTCTCGTTACACAATTCAGTAACGGATTCAAAATAATTTTTTCACTTTCAGCCATCGTAGTTCTAAGCGTAATTAAATCTTAAAGTAAAGTCACAAAACAATGACTTGCCCGCAAGGGGGCTTTTTTAAGTCCCCCCACTTTCCAATAAACGCCTTCTAATTATCCAAATGAAATAATTCAATCCAAATGAATAGCAGAAATTCACTTACGAGAGAAGTAAGGGAAGCGTTGGAGGCTGCCTACCTTGTCCCCGCAATTTAAGGGGCAAGCCCAGCGGGTACCACGGCTCTTGCAGACAACTCTCTCACCCCTCTTCTGCCTACTTCTCTCCTGTCACTTTTATCGCAGCGTAAATGCCTATACTGTTCCGAAAACTATTTTTGATTTTTGGCTTATTTCGTATCGTATGTCCAATTTATATTCGTATTGCTTAGTTTGATGGCTTTTCTCCAATTGTGAAAAGTCTATAATCCCTGAAGGTCACTGAATTAATTGATGAACATAGAGCAGGAACACAGGTCACTGTAACTAAGCCAATTGTTATTACGAAATGATAAATTACTTCACTTGAAAAATAGACTGGTTTAATATATATATATATATATATATATATATATATATATAATATATATATATATATATATATATATATATATATATATATATATATATATATATATATATATATATATTATATATATATATATATATATATATATATATATATATATATATTATATATATATATATATATATATATATATATATATATATATATTATATATATATATATATATATATATATATATATATATATATATATATATATATATATATATATATATATATATATATATATATATATATATACATATATATATATATATATATATATACATATATATATATATATACATACATATATATACATATATATATATATATATATATATATATATATATATATATATATATATATATATATATATATATATATATATATATATATATATACATATATATATATATACATATATATATATATCTATATATATATATATATATATATATATATATATATATATATATATATATATATATATATATATATATATATATATATATATATATATATATATATATATATATATATATGTATATATATATATATACATATCGTTTCAAATCTAATACAAAATAAATACAAGATATAGATAAAATGTTTGATAATGCTTAAGAAGAAATACAGGTTTTAACAGTCAAGTTGTCAGTCATTTAAATTAACTTTTTTAGCTAAAGCCTGATATTAAAATTAACATAGAATCATTTTTTAAATTTTAGCTTCAGTACCAACAAGAGTGACTATAGCGGAACTATACATTAGTATTCTAAGATGTGAGAAGAAGATGACCAAGTCTTTTAGAAATAGTCTTTTAGAAGATGATCAAGTCTTTTAGAAATAGTCTTTTAGAAGATGATCAGTCTTTTAGTCATCTAAGAATAAGGAGCATCCTATCATTTTTGTTTGTGCTATTCTTTCAGGATAGTCATACTCGTTTTGCAAATCGTTTCATATAGTATGTCCTCACAAGGGCTTTCACAAATGCCCCCTATTTTCACAAGAGGTCTACATCAGAGAGTTATGAACATAGGTTCCCACCATTTTTACTGTAGGTTCACATATGGACCTATGAAAAGAACATAGGTCCCCCTTTATTTTCACCTACTACGACTACTAATAACAACTCACTGCAGCACTAAGCCACCTGAAGCCAACACAGCTACACTTACTCCTTCTCCATTCCAAGCTATTCAAAGTCTTCCTCTTTACACCCACCCAAGAAGTTCCCATTTCCCCTAAATCTTTCCTTACGACATCCTCCCGGCTCATTCGGGAACGACGTGCGTTTTGGTTGGCCAAAAAGGACGATCAGTTTTATGAATATTTTATGAAACACTTTTATGAATATTTTCTATTGGTCAACCTTTCCAACGTGTGGTAGACCATAGAGAGGTAAATATAAGTTGAGGCAGAAACATTTTTTGATTTATTTACTTCTGATTCACTGATTGCCTGAAATTGACCACCTCTGTGGTACTTCTACTACTGTGGCAAAAAAGTTTAGATTCACTTAAAAAGTCAGTAGAAAGGTACCGACATCTAAAGATACTTTCCCAAAGAACACGAGACCACTACCCTTTACAATCCGGGTAATATAAGAGTTCAAATTTGCATAGTTTGGGGAAACCCTTAAATTTGAAAATTGCCAAGCTTGCTAGTGTCTCGCTCGATATAGTAGAACTATGGCAATATACTGCTAAAACCTAAATAAAAGGTGTGACTCACTCTTTTGGAAATGGAAATTGTCATCTGAGAATAAGTAACATCCAGCACCTTCATTTCTACTATACTGCATATCGTTGTTAAACTAGGTATCCATAAGTGTTTCAGCTTACTATTTTCACATATGCCAATCAGTTTGGTAAATATTTTTCGTACCTAAAAAACAAAACAAAAAAAAACATAAACAAATAAATTCAACATGGGTAAAAGTAGGTAAAGTAAAAAAGTTGAGGTTGAAAAGCAGGTAAAATTAGAAAAAATTAAGGCTCATAAAATAACGGTATTAAATAAATCAACGTAACAAATTTACGAGAAGATGGCCTTTAGCTGACATGGGAAAATGTTTCCCAAGCCCAGTAAAATTTTCAGGAATTGATCTCTATCTCAAAGTAGGCATTGGAAGATATTTTCCTCTACCTCTAGTTACCTCTAATAAGAACTTCTGTATTGATTAGTTGAAGAATTGCTTTATGAAACGCTGCGCCTTCACAAGTCCACCGTAAGATGGATTTATGCTACACCAGTGACCCGGCCCTATAAATTTGTCATTAAAAAAAAACAAATTTTTTCGTATACAAATCTTGACTTCGGTACTAATCTTTAGTCTGCATTCCTACCTATATTAAAATAGTTCATGTCTTGTGCTTACTTATCTCTAAAAACCAAACACACATTTACAATTATTTTTTAGAAATTCTATAGCTTTGAACCAAAATCGAAGCTTTTTAACACTTATGGCACAAAGATTCAATGCTAAAGATCATGGATTAAAAAGATTTTATATTTATCTTTATTTTTCTTGAAGCACTTGAATCACTTTTGAAAGATTTTACGTTTATCACAGAATAGAGTATCTGACCAAAAGGGTCCTCGGGCCAGAGTACGAGCCTCAGGGGGCGCTACCCTTCCCAAAATTTAAAAATATGTTCACAACCCTGTATAGCTGATTAGAGTCAACAAAAGTTTTCACCTGATTAAAGTAAGACTCTATACCACCAAGCTGAAGCCTGCAAGACAAAAAAAAAAGAAAAAGATAAGATATTTATTTCAAAAAAATCTCTATCACAAGCCCACAAAGGGCCGAATTCGGACTTCGGAGTCGACAATATTAATGGGTGCACTAAAACTAGCAAAAATGGAAAAACAACAACAAAAAAGAAAAATCATAATGAACAACCATTTAAAAGTCAATAATTACACTGTAAAAAGTCAATTAAAAAAGTTAAAAAGATAAAACCTGTCAAACTAAACTTACACAAATACAAATCAGAAAAAGAACTAAAGGAGATATAAAGAGGGGGGGGGGCAAAATAAGCGAATAAATGCAAATAAGAACGAGACATAAATACATTTAAATTAAAAGGAGCACTAAAAAAGTGCCAATAATTCAACTACACGAAGTCAACAAAAGAGTTGAAAAGATAAAACTGGTCAAGAAAGAGGGGGGGGGACAAAAATAAATAAATAAGCAACAAAAAAAGAGAACAAAATATAAAATATATATGAATTACAGGGGGAACTAAAACAAAAAAAAAGAGAATGGACAAGCAAATGACTGAAAGAACCTGGGCAGCACCCTCAGCTAATAAAAAAAAGAAGAAGAAACTAGTGGGACATTTTATTCATTTTTCTGTAATGAAGGGGATAAAAGTTCTTTCGTATCTGGAAGTAACGCAGCGAATGGGGGATAAAACAGGGATGGGCTCAGAAACAGCCCGAGGCGGCCGTAATCTGGATGGGGAGTGACGTTTGGGGAAAATACTTGCCGTACGAGGGTATTGTTATTGCATTTTTTTGCAAAACAGAGGCACAACGAAACCCTTCTTCGCTCCAGGGTTTCCAGACTAGCTTTTTTTAGGAGCAGAGAGTATACCAAACTGGACAAGCGTATTCTAGATGCGGGCGGACAAAAGACGTGTAAATCCTTAAGGAGTGGGAAGGGGGACGCTGAATAAATTTAGAAGCTTAAGGAGGGCGATAGACACATTAGCTCTATGGATGATATCTTTAACGTGGATATCCCACTTTAAATTTGAAGAAATTGTGACGCCAAGTAGTTTAAATGAGGACACAGAAATTTCAGGAGGGATAGGATTAAGAAAACAGGGCGAGGATTTGAGGAAACAAATCGGCATTATCATGGACTTAGAGGGGTTTACTGTCATGTCTAAGTCCAAGGCCTCGTCTCCAATTTCACTGAGGATACTCATAGAGTCGCTTATTAAATTTCTGAAGCAAGTTTCAACAACCGTTAGGTCATCAACAAATTTCCATCGGTCAGGCAATTCCTTTTCGAGGCTGTTGATCATGACTGAAATAAGGAGGGGACCTAGGAGAGTACCTTGGGGTATGCCGTTGTGGACAGGGAGAGGATTTGAATAATGATTCTGGTATTTGACAGCCTTCGATCTATTTGTTAAGAAGGAGGCAACCAATTTCACCAGTAAGGGATCAATATTGAACTCGCTGACAATTTTCTCAATTAAAATATTATGGTTAACAAGGTCAAATGCTTTCTGAAGGTCATTGGAAATTAAATTTAGCCGAAATTAGGCTTTTCGAGGATTTTCCTGATGTGGTCAATAAGAGAAACGAGGTAATGGGAAGTAAAGGTGGATTTTAGGTTCCCGAATTGCTTCAAGTCAGTAAGAGGTAGGATTTTTTCCTTTAGCCAGTCTGCAAGGAATACTTCGTATAGTTTCGAGAAAATAGTAGTAAGAGTAATAGGACAAACGCCTTCAAAACCAGGCTTTCCGTTTTTCTTTTTCAAAGGGGTTATGAAACCCTGTTTTCAAACTGTTGGAATTCGCCCAGACTCGGTAATCTCGTCAAACAGGGAGGACAATGGCTTAGAAAGGAAATCACCGAAGGAACTAATAAGAGGAAAGGGGATATCCAAAGGACAAATACTTGTCTTTCTTAGTTTTTGAATTCTTCTTTCTATCTCAGACGGGGAAACAGTGAGTAAAGAAGTGGAAAGGGCTCCTGTTAGTAATTGGTCGGATAATGCTGGAAGGCTCTGGACAATGGAAGCAAGGAATTTATTTAGATTATTGGCAGTAACTTAGGGGACTCGGGTAGATTGAAGTTAAGCTCTTCAAGCCTCCTGCCACACAGCTTTTTAACCTCAGAATACCAATTTTTTGATTTATTAGTAAACAATTCTTCTACCTTGTTTTTGTAGTACGATCGTGCCAATTTACGAATTTCTCTTTTAATTGATTTTCTTAGTTTATTGGCTTCAGAGCAGAGTAGAATATTTTTATTTATAACACATACATGTGTTTTTATGTTTTTTTTTTATAGTTTGGTTAATAAAGGGTTTATCACTGGAGCACTTTTAAATTTTTTTTTTTTTCAGGGAAACAAATTTGATATTTATCAATTAGCTTTTTGTGGAACATAGCCACTTTCTCATCAAGATTTTTTTTAACTATAAACATCGGACCTATCTTCAGTATTCAGCCACATACCAAAAGAAAGAAGACCAGGATTTTGAAGAGGGCGATAAGTGCCATAAGTTATTGAGAAAGAGTACTTAAAATTTTAGGAGAGGAATAAAATAATCGAAAGATGATAACTCCCACCTAATGGAGGCAAAGCTGAGGGAGGGCTGTAAAAAGTATACATATTAGTTAAAATAACATCAAGAGAGGTATTTCCCCGAGTCGTCGGTATTTTAACAATTTGCTTAACTTTAAGTGAGGAGCAAAAAGAATCCATTTTAAGGTCGTTGGCATCGCCAACTAAAAAAAGACCAGCATTGGAGTACTTAGAAATAACAAAATCAGCACTTGTCTGCAATTGCTGGATGAATTTATGTTTTGGCTCGATATTTTGATTTGGGGAGTAATAGAAAACAGCTATTGCAATAATATTAAATGGACGAGAGAGAACTTTTGGTCTAATACTTAGCCAGAGGATTTCATCATACTCAGATAAACTAGGAACTCGAATAAGTTTTGGGTAAAGGTTGCTCTTAGTAAAGAACAAAACATCGCCACCTTTTTTTCCGAGTGGGTGGTCTAAAGGACGGAGTTTAATAAACTCTAAATCATTTGTCAGGCGCAGGGACCGTGGGTCATGAGACTGTACTTCAGTGATAGCTATAATATCTATTAGATTTGATTATGAAAGCACCTCGAGTTCGGTGAGCTTTTCAAAATTAAGACTTTCCGCATTAGCAACTAAAAGTTTAGGAAATACAAACCAATTGGGGAATCTCGACAGTCAGACTTGATGAGTTTGAGAATATCCTGGGTGGAGTTTTAAATTTATATTAGGATGTTGTGGAGAAGAAGGGTAAGTGAAGGATTTACCTATCTTGGGAATTTGGAGGTGGGGGAACGGGCAAGGATACAGACGAAGGATGATGATGAGGGTGCGACTTATTTCCAGTTGGCGGGAAGTAAGAAAAATTAGGATTTATTACAAGACCATTATTAAATGCAAAAGGTCTCAGACCTGAGTCGCGTTGACAGGGTGGGCACGAGGGATAAAACGAGTGGGTTGGAGGTGGGGTTTCGTGGAGATGGGTAAGAAGGAGGAAAATTGCGAGGACTTTTGATAGGGAAGAAAGGGGGAGATGGGAAGGAAAGATGGGAGGTAGGAGAAGGAGGGATGGGTACTGACGTTTCTAAGAGGCTGGGTATAATATTGGAGCGAGGATTTTCCTTGTTCAAGAGTTTGGGACGGGAGCTGGTTAAAAGAGGAGGGGGAGTAGGTAATCGAAAGTGGTTTGTTAATTGTTGAGCTGTATTTGACGAACTTTGGTGCGAGATTTTCGATTGGGTGCAGTGCACAACAAAAGGACGGCCAAATGGGGAGGAGTGACTCTTACAAGTTATATATTTTACAGATTGGTGCAATTGTCTTCCTGGGGGTAGATAAAAAGAAGGAGGAACCTTAACGTGAGCTTTAGTGCAACCAAAGCAACGACCACTAGAAAAAACGGTATAGATATTATTTAGATACTTGACGGTGGCATAGGACCGATGGGGCGATGAGAACGTAGCCTGGCCCACGGCCAGGGTAGCTTTTCTGTTTTTTGACAAATATAAATTCGTAAGTGTGATCGATGACCTAGAAGCATGGGCCAAATTATAAGCATTGTCGACACAAACTATAAATCTGCAAATACATTAAGATGATCGAAAGAACAGGTACTATTTTTGCAACATCCTGAAAAAAATAGTACCTGTTCTTTCTATCATCTTAATATATGTGCAAATTTACCATGTGTCGACAGTGCTTGTAATTTGGCCCATTTCAAAAGATCCTTGAACACAGGGTTTCAGCTAGCAGGGCATAGCGCATAAGCAAATAGGGTAAGAGGATAATAGGATGAAAACTTACTTCTAAATCTGGAACTCGTCGGAATTCAACTGCATCTTTGACAAGGGCGATTAATTGTGCTTGCAAAAGTTCGTTTTTCATTGACATCAATGATTCAAAAATTTCAGACATAAAAGTTTCAGGCTCAACAATATTCTGAAAAATAAAAATTTATTCTGAAAAATGTCCTGACTCTATTATAGTTGCTACTATCAAAATTCATAAACAGATTACGATTAACATATTAACTAAGATTCATATTAGTTAAGGTTAACGAAATACATAAAAACTTGTAGATGACCTTTGGGTCTGATCTCAACAAAATGCTAGTCAATATTACTTTAATGCACATAGGTAAGATAAATTTTTATTAATACAAAAAGCTATGACACAATTTCCTTAAAAAAGACAAAATAGTTAGTAAAGACGAAAATGACAGTAATGACAAAATAGGGTATCTTTGTTGGGGGGGGGGGGGGGGGGTACAATAATACAGATTTTTAAAAAAAGCAATAAAATTTGTTTATATGCATTTCTGTTACGTTTTAACGAGTCGGACAGAACTTTAGGGGGGAGGGTAGGTGAGACCCACTAACCTCCCGGATACGGCCTTGGCGACTGTAGAAATACAAAAGGCGTTTAGTGCTATTTTCCAAAATGTTCAGGAGAAAAACAAATGTTTTTCAATCTATGCCTCCATATCTCTCTCGAGCTCAAATGATGCTTTTCTGGCCATCTCATTATGTGACAATCTTCGTGCATCAAACCGTGCGCTTTATTGTCTGCAAAACTGGTCGAAATTTGGTTACAACGCGTTTTGAGTAAATTATAAAATTGAGGATTTCTCGAGAACAAAAAGGATACGTGTATTAAGATTAAACAAATAGATTGGGCGTGCCTGATTTTAGTAATCTCGATATATAGCTCACTTTTGACTGATATTTCACATAACGCCTTTCGTATTTCCACAGCCGAATGATACAGGGTTTTAACCCTTTGATGCCTGAATATTGAAAAAAGAGAGGAAAAAAGTCCGCGCCTGTTTCTGTGCTTTATTTAAGGTCATTCCGCGACGAAAATGTCAAGAAAAAAAATTTATTGATGAAAGTGAAGAAACTACGGAATGGTTCCCACAGGCAACATCCGGCAGTAACAGCACATAGGCACACATCGCCAAGCTAGTGTGGTAAGATAGGAAACAGTTTCTGTTTGGTGTGAAACACAAAGCCACTTCGCACTTCATACACTTCACCTTGGAGTGGGCTTGAACACAAGCTTGGCACCTCTGTTTGCTGTCTATCCAAGCTGAAAAGTGCTCCTGGCCGTCGAGTCTCGTCGAGTCTGGTGGGCGGCAACTATAATTTCTTTTCTTTGGGATAAAGCTTCGTTGAGTGGTCTACCTCTCTTAGGTGTTGCTGAGGATGCGCCAGACAGTAAGGAGCGTGCAACGTCCGTTTTGAACTGCAGCATGTTCATGGGTTTTTGTCCAGTAGGAAGACACCTGCGATATAGAATCCACCCATTTATAATGGAACGGTCAAACAAGAAAAAGAAAATTTGCAAGTACCACTTGTTTCAAGACGAAGTCAATTCTATACAGCTTGACTATCAGCATATCGGCAAGATCAACGCCACCCATAAAGCAATTGTATTCCTTGACACAGTGTGGTCTCTTCACTTCTATATGCTATTTTCGCTTGCCATCCCACCTCTCGCAGGTTTCTTCAGAATCCTCAGCTGCATAGGTTGATATCAAGGGAACCGGCTTATTATCATACCACTTCACCACTACAACTTTCGACTGCGTTTCCACCCGCCAGTCATACGAGCCTCTTCCTTGCACTTTCATTTTGCTATCTAGTTCTAAAGCGCAGCCTTTTAACCTGTTTACTCTAACTGTAACCAGTTAAGTATACCCTGGTCATTTAGGGTCTGGGCCAGGTCTAGTGACGAAAACCAGTTGTCGTAAAAGAGCTTGTAGTTCATGTGGTTTGGGATTCCCCTTGCAAGTCGGAGGACAAAATCAGCACCAACCCCCAAATCGCTTGTATCAACTAATCCCTTGCCAGTGTACATTACTAAATCATACACAAATTCACTTATTCCCGCTCTGGAGATGAACTTTTATCCCCACCTATGTGGTTTTTGCGGATTGTACTGCTTCAGCGATATTTGCTGCTTCGTCGGAACTATTTGCTCATCAACGACCTGGTGTTCTTCCGGGTGTATCTTCGTGAAGTTGGCTCGAACCTTCTCTATCAAGGGACGAACTTTATGAATCTTGTCGTAACCAGAGTCTCCCTGAGGCTTTTGCGATACATTGTCATTGAAATGCAAATACTTCTTTATCAGTTCAAACCTCTCACGTGACATGGCATCGGCTATCACTGAGTAACGAGTTTCGTTTGACCAGTAGCTGCGATAGGAGGGCATTTCCACTATTCCTGTAAACGCAAGGACTCCCTGGAAACGCTCAATGTCAGCCGAAGAAACGCCTAACTGCTTGCCATCTTTCTGAATTACATATATATTTGTCAGATCGCGTATGTGGCTTACTACTTTTTAATCGAAAAACAACCTGACATATTCCAATGGGGTCTTGCCGCTCATTTCTTGGTCGACTCGAAGCTGATCTTTCCACAGAGTGTCTGGTGGGATAAAATCTACTTTCCTCCAAGCAATGTCTCGTCGTCTCATTGGTTTGGAAGTAGGAATACTTGAGGCTTGTTGTGGTAGGGTTTCTTCACCTCCATTAGCTTGAGACTCATCCTGACTGTCAACGGAACTTCGATCCGTTCTTCTAAAACTTCGTCAGGAGGAACATACTGCGGATCAGATGGGTCTTCATCTTCACTTGGCAGGTCTTCTAGGTCAGAAGTATCATCTGGACAAAGAACAAAATTCAAAGCTTGTGCCAATGAAATTGGGCGTGAACGTAGCTTCTTCATAATTGTAGAGTACTCATCTCCCGCTGTTTTTGGTGCATTGGATGTAGATTTGTCCATTGCAACCCTAGAAAAGACATATTGATTGAGAAACTTAGTCAATCTTACTAATTGTATCTATAGGAAATTTCGTAATTTAGCTACAGAAAGTTTAGTATTTTACTATTGACAATGGCAACCCCAAGCTCAAGCTGTTCTGGATGGTTGCTCAGAGCTACAGATCCTATTTAGCATGGTCGAACCAAAAGAAATTATAAGATAGTGCCGTAAAAACAGTGGTTACGGGATATCTTAGCATATCGAACTCTATATGCGTTCAGTCGCCTGAAAAGTTCCATTTCTGACAGATGGTTCCTCAGGGAACCACGATCCTTAGGGCCCCTCCCTTCCCTTAATTTTCACACTATCGATGCAAACGACATTTGATTTGAACTGTCAGACCTACCTCTCTGCAAGACCAGGGAAATAAAAACTCTAGAACAAATCACTACGTTGTCAATTACAAAAAAACATGCCCATCTTTCTGAAATATCCAAGAAGGCAAAAAGTACTTACTTCGACCGTGATTATCTCACCCAATGGTGGACGATCATAAACTGAGAAAAATACCGGGAATAGAGCTCGTTGACTATCACACAATGATAGCAACCCCGAGGGGCTAGCTTCTGTAGTTTTGGTAATAAAAAATTCTGAAATTTGCTTCAGGCATCAAAGGGTTAAGAAGGAAGTAAATAAACGCAGATTTTAGTCTATAAAGGCAGGCCGAGTTATGAGTAAATTTTATACCCATTAACGTATTATAAAGTTTTTGTGAATCAAATATAACAAGTTTGTTAGGCTTCGAGGTGTTAATTGTTTCTCCATGGCTAACGCCATTTCAAAAATAAACATATTCACTGATATGGCAATATCAAAACTGCAAGGACGCAGCAAAGCAGCAATCGCCTTGCTAAGTTCTTCATATCGGCTAAAATGTTCCTCCATTCACTGATATGGCAATATCAAAGCTGCAAGGACACAGCAGAGCAGCAATCGCCTTGCTAAGTTCTTCATATCGACTAAAATGTTCCTCCATTCACTGATATGGCAATATCAAAACTGCAAGGACGCAGCAATTGCCTTGCTAAGTTCTTCATATCGGTTAAAATGTTCCTCCATTCACTGATATGGCAATATCAAAACTGCAAGGACGCAACAAAGCAGCAATTGCCTTGCTAAGTTCTTCATATCGGCTAAAATGTTCCTCCATTCACTGATATGGCAATATCAAAACTGCAAGGACGAAGCAAAGCAGCAATCGCCTTGCTAAGTTCTTCATATCGACTAAAATGTTCCTCCATTCACTGATATGGCAATATCAAAACTGCAAGGACGCAGCAATTGCCTTGCTAAGTTCTGCATATCGGCTAAAATGTTCCTCCATTCACTGATATGGCAATATCAAAACTGCAAGGACGAAGCAAAGCAGCAATCGCCTTGCTAAGTTCTTCATATCGACTAAAATGTTCCTCCATTCACTGATATGGCAATATCAAAACTGCAAGGACGCAGCAATTGCCTTGCTAAGTTCTGCATATCGGCTAAAATGTTCCTCCATTCACTGATATGGCAATATCAAAACTGCAAGAACGAAGCAAAGCAGCAATCGCCTTGCTAAGTTCTTCATATCGACTAAAATGTTCCTCCATTCACTGATATGGCAATATCAAAACTGCAAGGAGGCAGCAAAGCAGCAATTGCCTTGCTAAATTCTTCATATCGGCTAAAATGTTCCTCCATTCACTGATATGGCAATATCAAAACTGCAAGGACGAAGCAAAGCAGCAATCGCCTTGCTAAGTTCTTCACATCGGCTAAAATATTCCTCCACACTGTCCCACATGATATTTTCATACTTCCGAGATTATTTATTTGCCATGTTTTTCTCAAAGAGAATAAGATGGGCAATGCATACTCAATTACATACAGGGTAACAAAGATTAGATTTCAGCTGATTATCACAAATTTTGGCTAAGTTGGACAGATTGGCCTGCAAAGCACATATGACATCTACGCATGACAAAAATGTTTGCCTAAGACGCTCCTAATTTTTTTTTAGCCTACATAAACTAGCAGAAACTTTAGCCAAAATAAACTTTTATCTGAAATAGGAGTTTTAATGCCAAGACCTAAAACGTTAAGAATTCAAGTTATTAACGTTGTTTAATTTTCTCATTTAATGCAGTAAAAATAAGAAATTTCAAAAATATCTCCATTGCCCTCTTTCTCGGATTTCAACTAATCCATGGCGTTTCTGGTTGACTTAGACGAATAAAAACATGAATATTACTCGTTTTAATACCCTGTTAGAATGACTACTTCAAGCTGAATAACGAAAGTATGACACTACTCCGTCACACCCCGGAATTCTGATGCAGTAAAAAGAATCAGTCCTTTGTACGTACCTATAAACCCCAGTATTCTGATCCGTCACACGTACCCGTCACACCCCAGTATTCTGATGCAGTGAGAAGAACCAGTCCTTTGTACGTACCTACAAACCCCAGTATTCCGATACGTCACACGTATCCGTCACACCCCAGTATTCTGATGCAGTAAGAAGAATCTGTCCTTTGTACGTACCTACAGACCCCAGTATTTTGATCCGTCACACGTATCCGTCACACCCCAGTATTCTGATGCAGTAAGAAGAATCAGTCCTTTGTACGTACCTACAAGCTAAAAAAAAGTTTTAGCCGAGTATCTTCCTATATTGTGACTGGCTCCCTTCATTGACAGAAAAGTTATAATCATATTTGTATCTGAAATGTATCTTGGTTGGTCACTAGATCAAGTGACAACCAAGTCAACCAAGTTTTACTTTAATTAAATCATTACTCTATCTTTTATTTCTCAAGGTCTTATCATTAGTTTAATTAGAGTCCAGTCAAAAACAGTTGCCATTAATCATGTGCACTTTATCTGGTTCAAGGTTCGTTTTTGACATTTGGCAAATAGATCATGGCAAATTGCCATTAATCATGTGTACATTACCTGGCTCAAGGTGCGTTCTTGATACTCGGCAAATAGACTATAAAAAATTATCATTAATCATGTGCGCTTTACCTGGTTCAAGGTGCGTTCTTGGTATTCGGTAAATAGATCATGGCAGATTACCATTAATCATGTGCACTTTATCTGGTTCAAGGTTCGTTTTTGATATTTGGCAAATAGATCATGGCAAATTGCCATTAATCATATGTACATTACCTGGCTCAAGGTGCGTTCTTGATACTCGGCAAATATACTTTAAAAAACTGCCATTAATCATGTGCACTTTACCTAGCTCAAGGTGCGTTCTTGGTATTCGGTAAATAGATCATGGCAGATTGCCATTAATCATGTGCACTTTATCTGGTTCAAGGTGCGTTCTTGATATTCGGCAAATAGACTATGGCAAATTGTCATTAATCATGTACACTTTATCTGGCTCAAGATTCGTTCTTGATATTTGGCGAATAGATCTCCAGTTTTCAACAGAAAACATTGGCAAGTTTATAGCTGCTCTTTTTTCTCATGTGTGCATCCTGCCCCCTTTTTAATACGAATCGCCACTTTAAAGAATTTTTTCTTTTTACCTTCCCGATAATTTACCCCAATGCTTTTTTCCCCAATAATCTGCTCCAGTGATTCAAGTATGCGCAAATACCTACCTATACGAATTATATTGTATACCATAGCATATGCATATGAGCCGCTAGTGCAACATAAACAATGTTCAAGTGAAAGTTTCTAATGAATCATTGAACAAAGGCTTAAAATATAACTTAGCATTGAATGCTAGTAGGATTAAGACTTAAATATTGAACTAAATATTGAGCTAAATTTGAGAATATCTTCTATAGATTTTATATACATCGCTAAGTAGAATAAGACATACCTGTTCCTGGACATATTGCTTTAGCTGAATCAGATGCTGTAGGCTAGAACTGATTTCTGTTGAGTTTTGTATAGCATCTAACAATGCATATTCTGGTCCGAGATAACGGGCTTTCTTTATTGTCAGCAAAACAGCTTTTTCCTCTTCAGTTACAACCTGAAAAAATACAAAAGTCAGAATTTGTTTATTTAATTTTTTTTAGATTTTTCAAAAAGTATCACGATTTTCAAAAACCTGATGATCCATTTATATACGTAAATTCAGTTGCAGAGCTGGTAAAATTATCATCTAAAATATTTAGTGTTCAACACCCATTTTTTGGAAGGGACATTTATCCTGGTTATTTTTTTATATGAAAAAAAGATGTTAATATAAAGATAAATTTAGTGCTTAGAACATGCACGTATGCAAAGGTTCATTTTCTTTTCAGGGTAAAGGGATAAATTCTTAGGAATGGCAATGGCAAATGCGGATAATTCTTTTCAATCTTAGGATTGAATACAACCCAGATTCCCATTTCTCAACAAGTAAAGGTTAGTTGCTTGTTAGAACATAGGTACATAGTGTGCAATACTCAGAAACAGTTTATTTGTTACTTTAAAGTATTTATTTCTTGTAATTACAGTACATGTTTTTCACTTTTTTTTGGGCTCATTAAATATCTGTTCGTTTTATATTTTATACGGCCAAATGGGAGGGGGATTAGTTTCCCTCCAATCACTTTCAGCAATTAGAAAGGGCTCTAGCTCTTTCTATTATCAATCGAATAATTTAAAAGGGCACTAGCCCTTTCAATTTCCAATTGAATGAGCCCTTGTTGAGTTTCTACCACAATGCTTTCTATAAACATCTTATATGCCCCCAGGGCGTAATTACAACACTTGCCCTGAGGGCTGTGAGGGGGTTGTCACCCTCAAAGACCTAATTTCCAGAACTTTCAACGACGTTGAACAAAATGGCTATCTCAAAATTTTGATTGGATGTGTTTGGGGAAATGGTGGGCGTGAGAGGGGCGTTAGTTGATCTCCAATCACTTTCAACTATTAAAAAAGGCAATAGCCCTTTCAATTTCCAATCGAATGAGCCCTTTTGAAGTTTCTATGACAACGCTTTCTGTAAAAACCTTATATGCCACAGGGCATAACTTAAAAACCTTATATGCACCAGGGCATAACTTAAAAACCTTGCCCTGAGGGCTGGGGAGGGGGTTATCATCCTCAAAGACCTACTTTCTAAAACTTTTAACTACGTTGAACAAAATGGCTATCTAAAAATTTTGATTGGATGTGTTTGGGGAAAAGGTTGGCGCGTGAGGGGGGTTAGTTGCCCTCCAATCACTTTCGACTATTAAAAAGGGCACTAGCCCTTTGAATTTCCAATCGAATGAGCCCTTTTTCAAGTATTTACGACAAACCTTTCAATAAAAACATTATATGTCCGCAGGGCATAACTTACAATCCTTACCCCAAGGGCTGTGGGAGGAGTGTCATCCTCAAAAATATAATTTCTAGACCTTTCAACTACTTTGAACAAAATGGCTATCTCAAAATTTTAATTGGATGTGTCTGGGGAAATGGTGGGCGTGGAAGGGATGTTAGTTGCCTTCCAGTCACTTTCGACTATTAAAAAAGGGACTAGCCATTCCAATTTCCAATCAAATGAGCCATTTTTGAAGTTTCTATGACAAAGCTTTCTATAAAAACCTTATATGCCCCCAGGGCATAACCATTGCCCCAAGGGCTGGGGGGGGGGTTGTCATCCTCAAAGAGCTAATTTCCAGAACTTTCAACTACGTTGAACAAAAAACTATCTCAAAATTTTGATTGGATGTGTTTGGGGAAATGGTGGACATGGAAGGGATGTTAGTTGCATTCCAGTCAGTTTCGACTATTAAAAAGGGGACTAGCCATTCCAATTTCCAATCGAATGAGCCCATTTCGAAGTTCGTAAGACAATTTCTTCGATACGAAGTTCCCTGGTATGGAAAAATAAATAATACTTTGTGCCAACATCGTTCTTTACTTAGACAGCACTATTGCGCGGCCTATGATTGCATTATTGCCTGCTCCTTAATTTCAGGAAGTACTAAATTCATGACGTGCTTAGATTTTCGGTCATCCCAAGTGTAATCCTCAATGATATTGCAGACAACACAGCAGACTTAGACATGAGAGTAAATCCCTATAAATCTATAATAATGCCAACATGTTTCCTTAAAACCTCACCCCATTTTCTAAACCCTATACCCCCAAATAATTTCTGTGTCCTTCTTTAAATTACTCGAGGTCATAATTTTTCTAGTTCAAAGTAGCATATCCAGGTTAAAGATATTATCCATAGAGCTATTGTGTCCATATCCCTCCTTAAGCTCTTAAATAAATTTGGAATCCCTGTCCCATTCCTTAAGGATGTATACTTTGCTTTCCCACCCGCATGTTGAATATGATTGTCCAGTATGGCATCTCCCATGAAGAATCAGAAAAATTGAATCCATAAAAAAAGAGCCCACGAATAATTTTCAAAGAGGCTAAGGTAGCATACTTGCTCCTACTAAGAAAAGCCAGGTTAGAAACCATTGAGTAGAGGAAAGTTATGCTGTGCCTCCATTTTGCAAAAAATGGAATGATAAACCATCACACAGAAAACACTTTCCCTAAAAGACACTCCCCACCCAGACATCGCCTGCCATGGACTGTTTCTGAACTGTTCCTATCTTGTCCCCCATTTGTTGCTCTACCTCCAGATGAAAAAACCTCAGTCCCCTTCATTACAAATAAAATAAACAACTAGTTTTCTTTATTATTATTATTTGGAAAAGTTGATGCCCAAGTTTTTGTTTCTTGGCTTTTTTGTTCCCTCCTCCCTTTTTATGTTCTTTTTTAAACCTTTTTTAATGTATATATTTATTTAATTTTTTTTAGCTTTATCAGTTTCTATTTTTTTAACTAGATGACATTTTGCAGTTTTAAAATTTTTGACTAAGGAATGATAGACTATATCATTATGATATTTTTGTTTTGGCATTTATAGCTAGTTTTTTAGTTGTTGTGCTTTTGTTAAGATTTTCTTGCTTATTTGTTTTCTTACAGACTCCGAAATTCGAATCCAGCCCTTTAGGGCTTGTGATAGTAATTTTTTAAAATAAATATCTTTTCTTATTTAATCTCTGTTTGTTGGGTTAATAATATGTATTAACCCAACAAACAGAGTAATTTACCTCTGTCCAAGGTAATTTACCCTTGCCTTTCACCTATCCTGTAAAGGTTACGATTTCTTTCAAATCCAATTTCCCCCTGTGTACACATTCATTTATATTTATTTTATAATACATTTTTGGTCGGTCCTAGTACCCCTTCTTCTATGTCATCAGTAAATATTTCGTAAGATTTTCAAGAAGACAAAACTGTTTTTTTTTTAGATTTCTTTTCCCGTTACCTGGGGGATAGCCACTGCTCTTTAGATTCTTGGCTGTTGTTTACATGCTTGTATATTGTATTACTTTTTTCTAAAAATTCAGATTTTAAATTTGTGCACAGCTCTGAGAAAAGTAATATGAACTATTTTGGAACTACTTTCCTTAAGACTGAGAAAAAATTTGATACTTGAACAGTTTAGCTAAAACTCAGGCTTTATGCATTAAGGTAGAATACAAGAGTAAAATGGTAAAAGGCACTAATAGTAAAAGAAATAAGGTAATCATAGGCCGCGCAATAGCGCTGCCTAAGTAAAGAACGATGTGGGCATAATGTATCATTATTAATTTTTTGGGTGATTTCTTCCTTTTAGACCAGTGCACTTCGTATCGAAGGAGTTGTCGTAGAAAGCTTCGAAAAGGGCTCATTTGATTGGAAATTGGAAGCGCTTGTGCACTTTTTAATAGCTGAAAGTGATTGGAGAGCAACTAACACCCTCTCCACGCCCACCATTTCCCCAAACAAATCCAATCACAATTTTTAGATAGCCGTTTTGTTCAACGTAGTTGAAAAATCCAGAAATGAAGCCTTTGAGGATGACCCCCCCCCCCCTAGAACCCTCAGGGTAAGGGTTGTAAGTTATGCCCTGGGGGCATATAAGGTTTTTATATAAAATGTTGTTGTAGAAACCTCAAAAAGGGCTCGTTCGATTAGAAACCCTTACCCTGAAACAGGGTAAGGGTTGTAAGTTATGCCCTGGGGGCATATAAGGTTTTTATATAAAATGTTGTTGTAGAAACCTCAAAAAGGGCTCGTTCGATTAGAAATTGAAAGGGCTAGTGCCATTTTTAATAGTCGAAAGTGATGGGAAGGGCAACTAACCCCCCTCTCACGCCCACCACTTCCCCAAACACATCCAATCAAAATTTTCAGATAGGGATTTTGTTCAACGTAGTTGAAAGGTCTGGAAATTATGTCTTTGATGATGACAGTCCCTCCCCCTACAGCCCTCAGGGCAAGGATTGTAAGTTATGCCCCGGGGGCATATAAGGTTTTTTTTTATAGAAAGCGTTGTCATAGAAACTTCAAAAATGGCACATTCGATTGGAAATTGAAAGGGCTAGTGCCCTTTTTGATAGTCGAAAGTGATTGGAGGGCAACTAACCCCCCTCTCAAGCCCACTATTTCCCCAACATTCAATCAAAATTTTGATATAGCCATTATGTTCAACGTAGTTGAAAGTTCGGGAAATCACGTCTTTGAGGATGACACCCCCCCCACACCCCTCTGAACAAGGTTTGTAAGTTATAATCTGGGGGTATATAAGGTTTTTATAGAAAACGTTGTCGTAGAAACTTTAAAAAGGGCTCATTCGATTGGAAATTGAATGGGCTAGTGCCCTTTTTAATAGTCGAAAGTGATTGGAGGGCAACTAACCCCCTCTCACGCCCACCATTACCCCAGACACATCCAATAAAAATTGTGTGATAGCCATTTTGTTCAATGTAGTTGAAAGGTCCAAAAATTATGTCTAACGATGACAAACCACCCACAGCCCCCAGGGTAAAGGTTGTAATTTATGCCCTTGGGGCGTATAATGTTTTTTATTGAAAGTGTTGTCGTAGAAAATTCAAAAAGGGCTCATTCCGTTGGGATTGAGAGGGCTAATGCCCTTAGTCAAAAGCGATCGGAGGGCAAATGCCCCCCCCCTCCCCGAAGCCCATCATTTCACCAAACACTTCCATTGCCACATTGGCTTTTTCTTGATAAAATTAAGTTAAAATGGCAGCAAATATTATATTGACAAAACTATGTTCCAAGTGTCGAAAATTCTTGTCTGATGTAGTGGAATACCAGAAACTTCACTGAATATGTAAAACAGATGAGAAACAATTGGTGTCGAAATTTGAGGGTCCTCTGACGAAAACATAGTTGTCGAATTTATGGGTACTTTCTCAACAACGAGGTTTTGATGATTATTATTTGTAATAATATTTGAAATTAAAAATCATTTTAAAAAGTAATTTTTTTTTATCGTAGTTTAACTGATTTCATGCTAGATGCTAGACTTGTCCATCATCTGAGGAACTGCGGCTTGCCCTCAGCCTATGTTCATATTTTTAAGCATTTGACCCTAATTCATTTATCACTGAATAAATTTGAAGAACACCCTAAAATAGTAAATTTTATATATGTTTTCTTTCAAATAGATCCCAAGCTGTAAAATACAAAATATTATCTCTGTACCCCTCCCAAATTAGCGTGGAATTCCTATCCCACCCAAAATGCTAACGAAACATGTTAAACTCCTCAGTGTCACAAATTTCTAATAATATTAAGTAGGACGTGCATATTTCAAGAATTCTGAACTTTCCAGACAAAGAATAGTCAAAACTAAAATTTTTTAAGTGGATTAAACTGGTAGATTAACTTTGAAATGGTCAAATGTTGACAAAACTTTAAATGTGAACAACAAAGAAATCTTTGCTGGACCATTAAAGCTGAGACAAAGTGGGCCATTCCAGGCAGCGTTTATAAAGAGACCTATGTCACACTATTATATCGCACAATATATTATAGAGAACTAGGTCACTCGATTACACTCCATATGATTATCCAATTTCATCCCTATACTCGAGGCAATTTTTTAGTTTTTTGCTTCCACTATCTTAATAGTATTCTAAGTATTCCCCAAGTATTTCGACACATGTCGAATAGGGTTCCGACTTACGTCGAAAACAGGTAACTTTTTTTTTCTGTCAAATTTGTTGGTGAAAACGCTCCAATTTAAAAAATTCAGAGCTTTGTACCCTTTCCTGATAAAACTTCAAACTTCTAATCGAACAATTAGATTCGTAGATATTTTTTCTACATACTGAAACTCTTTTCAAACCAAAAGTCTTTAAATTAAGCCTTCTGGAGTAGAAAAAGTGCTTTTTTACAAAAAATTGTCGAATCATTGGTACCGTTACCCTATAGGGAGTATAAGGACATAGACAGCGATGCTCTATCATAGCTAGTAATATCATTGATATTTTAAAGGAGCCAATATGATTGAAAATTAAGTTCTAGTGCCCTCTTAAGAGTCAAAAGTGATTGGAGGGCAATCAGCCCTCCTCTTTAGCTCATAATTTTCAAAACACTTCCAATCAAAATTTTAAGACATCCATTTCGTTCAGCAGAGCTGAATTGTCTAGTAACTATATCTCTAGGGTTATTGGGTAGGTCAACACTCCACAGTTATGTAATTTGCCCATTATGCTTAAAAACTAAATGTTGCTTTAAAATTAAATCAAAACACACTGTTTGTATGCTGGTTGTCAATACAACATCTCAATAATATACCAAGAACGACTGAGGGTATTAAGTTCAAATTTTCGGGACTACCTCTATTACTACTTCTGCTCTTAAAATTTCACTAAATCAAAAGAGTATAATTGTATCCAGGCTGTAAAAGAGCATAGATATAATTTTTTGGGAATGGTATTAACTTTTATTTATCAGGTCAACTAGAGGATGTATATACTAAATTAAACACTACTATTTGTGTCATGATTTTCAGAAGAGTACATGTTGTTAAAAATTGCTGAAAAGTTTTTCCAGCATATAAAAAGCAGGCCAAATGATAATTCCTTAAAGGAAAACCGAGAAGATTCAAACTATTATTTTTCTTTCCCACGAAAAAGACTATGTCAATGTAAAACGAACAGAAATTAATTAAAAAAAAACTTTCCACAAAATAAGTTTTTTCAAAAAAAGTAAAGAACTCCATTTAACCAAAAGTGGAAAAAATAAAATCAAATAATCTAACAAGCATACAACTTCCATAAATCAGTATAAATTAATAAATGAAACCGGAAACGAACAGAAAATAAAGTAAATAACAGAGTCAAACTCAAAACGAGCAGAAATTAATATGAGTAGGGTTCAAAACCCCTATTCTTTCTAAAAGTCAGAATATAATTTTTACTTCACTGAAAAAAATTCAAATGAATGTGCATTGTCAGTTTAATATACATATGCGGATACTTATTCCTTAAAATCTTAATTAGTTTTTGATTTTTTAAAGTTATAAAGGTGAAAACATTTAAAAGAATTTTTTCAGTAAAGTACAAGTTATATTCTGGCTTTTAGAACGCATAGGGGTTTTGAACCCTACTCATATTAATTTCAGCTCGTTTTCAGTTTCACTCTGTTATTTACATTATGTTCGTTTTGGGTTTCATTTATTTATTCATACTGGTTTGTGGAAGTTGTATGCTTGGTAGATTATTTGATTCTATTTTTGTTCATTTTTGGTTTAATGGAGTTCTTTACTTTTTTTAAAAAACTTATTTTGTGGAAAAAGTTTTTTTTTAATTAATAGTAAAAAATAAGCAAAAGGTAATACAAGTAAAAAAGGTATTAATTGAGTTACACTTAAAATTTAGTTTGGTAACTGAAATGATATGGATAATGGAAGGCATGTTGGTTGAATTGTCAAATAATTCTTCCAAAATACTGAGTAAAGCTGAAACTACATTGTAGTTAAACTTGTCAAAAAACATATCATGCACAACAACAGCACCACTAACATATCTCATGGTCATTTTTTTTAGTTGCGCTCAAATTCTATGCATAATGTTTACATATGATCTAATATCACATGTGATATAACATACTGAATATTCAATTCAGATTTTTCTTTTAATAGTACAGGACAGAGCCTTGGAACAGCTGTTTTCTATATGTAATTTTGTATATTAAAGCGAAAAGCAAACTTCTAGATGATGAGCTGTGTCCTAAACCAAATTTTAATAACTCCCTGGAGAACCAAGATGCGCAAAGCCATCACAGGTGTGCACGCTCCTCTACATCCCAATCTATCATAAGCTCCACTTGTTACCCCCTCCCAAGAAGTTTCAATTTCCTTTAAATTCCTCCTTATAATCTCTTTTCACCCCAATCCGGCTATCATTAGATCTCAAAGGGATATGCATGCTAAGCTACGAGTCTGTCTTAAAATCCCTGTTAAGGAAGTTGAAATGGCAAGGCCACTGGATAGAACTATACTAGTTAAGAGAGAAGCCAGGCAAGGTACAATTGCCGCCTCACCTTGTTATTTCAATAATTATGTCCTCTAAGCTCAGTACCAGTTTGAGATATCTTGTGTTCTCTCTGGCCTCAATATCTCCTTAGTCACTTATGCTGATGAAATTTTTAACATTAGCCAAACTTTGGACAAAATTTCTTAAACTTCCCGAGAACTGCAAGCACAATACTTAAAATCTAGTCTTGAATTTAATGCTGCAAAGTCCGAAGTCGTGCTTTTTAACTGGAAAGGCCCACTTCCTCATGAAATTGTACTTGGGAATTCAAAAATCTACCCGCCTGACCAAATTGTTTATCTTGGTATTCCCATTGGAAATACCATTTCTCATACTCGTCATTTCGTAACAGAAGTCATCAAACGCTGCATATCAGCTTCCTATACTTCCATGGTCTCTGCTAAGCTTCGTTTCAATCGTCGTTATCTGGCAACGCTGTACAACACTATTGCTCTCCCCCACATTCTCTACATTGCACCCTCCTGGAAGATTCTTAAAAATATTGATAATCAGCCCTAGTCCCAGCTTGATTGCAGCATGTTTTCCATCCTTAGTGATACTCCTCTATCAACAAGAGTAAAGAACCTACAAAAGTAATCTCAAGCCTATTACCTAATCCCCTCCCCCTGATTGATAAATATACAGACTACTTTCTGTATTGCCATTATATTAAACAATAACACTACAACTTTCCTAGATACTTGAGCAGCCAGTGGCATTAATTCATGAAAACATAAGGGGGGAGGGGGCAAAATGTATTTTTCAAAACTTAGGTGCAGGCAAAAATATTCCCCCTCCCCAAACTGTTGAAACAATTAGCAACATTTTCTACTGTCAAATGCTATCTTTTCATGTTTCCTATTCGCCTTGTGAAAGCAAGAATGTTGTATCTACACTGTTTAAAATTTCATAATAAACACAATTGAAAAAATTGGTTTTTATGGAGCTAAATATCTGGCAGATAGAAAAAAAAAATGAATCAAATGCCAATTTAAAGCCACTAGCAATGGATATCTGTTGGTGGAATTTTAGTCCAGTCAGATGAAATTTACAAGGTCAAAAGGTTAAACAAAAAACGGATACGATATTTTTGCCAATCCTTTCTGCTGTTAGAGTAGTTACAACAAAACTACAGGACAGCCCTTGGGTTCCTTTTCCACTTTGTTACAACAATTTTTCATCAAGATTTTCTCAGGAATAGCCATTGTCTTTAGCACTCACACGTTGTGTTTCTACCTTTTCGCATTACTTTCACTGTTTAAACTGAATTTAAATCCAAAATGATTATAACCCAACTTCAAAAATTTTGATTACTTGGTACAAAAGAAAGCAAAGTAACTGATTAGGTCTTCACTGATTGCCATTTTCCCTTCTCAGCTTTTTTGATGAGAGAATGGTGAGTTGCAGCTTTTTCTTCTGGAAATGATGTCTGTACTACAGTGGTTGTTGTCTTGACCCATACTTGCAAAACGGCACCTTTAGTACTCCACATTTGGAGGAGACATAAACCTGTAGACTGACTGTACATCTTTGATTTTTTCAATAGGAATAATAGGTTTGAAATCCAAAAGCTTTGGAACCACAGAAAACTCAACCACTTTTGTGGAAGAAGTGTCTTGCCTTGCCTTAAGTTTACCCTCCAGAGCAAAATTTATTTCAGAGACTCATTCATTAGAAAACGACAGTTTGTAACCAACTCTTTTCAAGTAGCCTTGTGAAAATTGAAGTTGTTTAACTTTGGAAGATGGAACATTAGTGTTCTTATAGATCTTGGTTGAGACTTTTACAATACAAATATGGACTCTGTATTTCCTGTATGCTTGAGTGACCTGGCTCAAAGTATTTCATTGTTACTTTCAACAGTCTAGGGTGCTTACAAAATAGATCTGTATAGCAAAGCTGATGACTGAATTTTTGTTCTGTGACACACATGAATTTGACCAAGTGATATCTTTCAACAATCAGGACAACATTACTTGTTATTTCATTTGCTTGGTGACATGCAACTGCTTAGGCCACACTACACAGTACACTTTTTCGATACGTTCCCAAGGAGTCTGTTGAAATGAGAATACACCCATTAAGGTCAAAGCAAAAAGTACATAACTATTAGCCCTATCCTATTTTCTCTCCTCTCAAGTCTTAGCCTTGCTAATGCCATGCCCTTCAGTACTCTTCTTTTTTGGTTCTGGCAGCTCAATCCCATGTTTTTAGGCAACACATTTCTCTTTGCATGTGTCACATAAGTCCCACTTGGCTTATGGAAGCCAGATTGCAATTTTGGTTGAAAATATTCCTATAGATTCTTGAAGATACTGGAGTACTTCTTTCATCTTTCTATAAACCAAAATACTGGAAATCCCCTATACTTCAGAACCTCAGATTACAAAATGCATAGATAGAACATCAATTACTAGCCACAGAGAGTCAAAACAGGCAATTGCTTCAACAAATGCCAGCCTTTTCCTTGACATCTTCTTCCTATTATTCAAATATTTTTCATCTGTTTCAGCAAACATGGGCTTTTCAGTCAAGACTATTCAGCTCTTTTCCTTTTGACTCACTCTGTGAGTTGAAATGAACTACTGCAAGGGGTTGCTCCTTATTCACCTTGAATCTGATTAGATATCTTGCAATTAATTATTTGATTCTTGGAGTTGAAAATTTCAGAGGGTACACATTGAGTTCCGTGCCCTGTGTGCAGGTATAGTCAGCTAGACTCTTGGCTGATAATACGATTTTGTGGTGTTTGAAGCACTTTAACAGTTTACATTGAAGGGTATGCTGTGCAGACGTCAGCATATTACATTCAAATAGGCAATGACCAAGTGTTTCTTTTTTATATTGCAATGTCTGCAAAGAGGGGCTGTGGGAATTAAGCCACTTCAATAAGAAAACTGATACGAAAACGCCTGGAAATTTAGACCATTTGAGCCTGACCCAATTCTATGATAGATATTAGAGAGGTGCTTGTTGGGGAAGCGAGATCAATTTGTTTATTCTTATTTAACATTGTCTTTGATAATCTCCCAACCATAGATGAAAGGAGGCATGAAATGCTGATGAAGATTGTAGTTGACATCCTGAAGTCCACAACACACCAAGATATCCTGCCTCCATTTACTTCAGAGACCCACGCACACAAAACAAGGTTGGCAAATCTGAAAGAGGGGAAAAAAACTGTTGGATTGCCCTCCTACACACTTGACGACAAGATTTTTAAACTCCTTTATGCCCTACTACGTCAGGTGTTACAACAACAGTGCCCTGAAGTAGAGCTGATGGTTCGTCATATGTTTTTTTCTTGGTGTTGTGTCTTTTTGTGCTTTTCTTTTTTTTTCTGCTTAAATTGGCGATACCCATGTTATTGCAGTGTGATAAAGGGAATGAATAAAGATTATTAATACTAATAAAGATTGGTATCCGACTTGGCTGGTGAATATTTAGAGCATTGTAATTTAGAGCAATATATATGCATTCTAATAATTCTCTCTTCTTATTATTGTTGGATGTCTGTGATAGAGCCTATATAGTTACAACAAAATACCCCAGGTGAATCCTCCAGTCAGTTACTAAAATTTTTGCATTCACAAAAATGAGAGACATGCATTTAAAACAAAGATGAATTTTTGATTTGCTCTGCCAGGAGGTATTATACAGCAAAACAAACTGCACCATTTGAAAGCTCATAAAAATAATGCTGATAGGATTCCTAACTCAATTTTGACTAGGGGTGTCTATTATGACATTCTTGCTTTCACAAGGCATATTGTTAAACATATTTTAAAAAAGTATTTAGAATTGTTCTAGGATAACAGGGAATATTAGCAACTCTATAGAAAGAAACATTTTGAGGAACAAAAAAAGTACAAATGGTTTTGTTACTTTATGTTCTTTCTAAATATTGCATTTGTTTTTCTGGCAATCCACCCTATCCCCCTCCCCTTGATGTCCTATACATAGCCCTAAATAACATATTTGTCTGCTGGTAGCTGCATTCTGGACCCATGAAAAACATTAGGCTTATGTCATTGTAATAAATAGATTTGGATGGATGTAGCCTAGCCTATTATTTAAATTGTAGGGGTAAGTGGTACATACTGAGCATAGGTACATAGTGAGCCACTAAGCTTAACTGCCATCTACTGAATTGAAAAACGACCCCCAAGCCATGTGACATAGTTTACAAGATGGCCAACTTTTTTGTCCACTTTTGAAGGTATGTTTCTATCTTCATTTTTCACCAGCTCTCTTTAACCTTTTTGTTATACCCTAGGAAGAATATTTCTTGTATGGTCTTCTTCATCTTTCTCTGCTATGGTTTATCCTAGAAGGTTGTTTTTTATCTTGTTTGAATCCTTATTTATCAGAGAGCATAAGCATGGAATGGAGTTCGAATGGAGTTCGTCCGGAATGATGCAGACCTTGTCTGCTGACCACGTGCCTCTGGATATGGGGTCATCCCCTAACTAAACACTCCGATCAGGGTGGCTGCAACCTCATGTGGCGGGTGGAGCCCACCCCGGGAATATCAGTATCTAGGTTAAACCTAGCTCTAATCAGATTCCAGGCCTAGGGTCGGTTGGGCTAGCGACCCTCCACCTGAAAATCAAGTGCTACGCAAAGTGACTACATAGCCTCGGATCCGGACCTCCTTTTAAGATCTCGACCTACGCGCGTCAACGGACATGCTGACGACGTCAGAAAGACTGACAGACTGAACCTTCTAGACCAAAGGGGGCTTCGAATAGCCACCTGGAATGTTTTGACCCTGAATGCACCTGCATCAAAGAACCTACTTTCTCAAGAACTTCGTAAGAATAAAGTGGCGATTGCAGGTCTCACAGAAACCCGTCTTACTGGAAGTGGAGAAGAGCGAATAGGCAATAATCACTCGTTAGTCTGGTCTGGAGGGAGCATGAGAAGAAATGGTGTTGGCCTCGCGCTAAACGGCCTTGCAAGAAAGGCCTTACTCTTGCACGAAGCTGTATCGGACAGAATAATGAAGGCCCGCTTTGGGCACAAGCATGGCAAGATGACAATTTTTGTATGCTATGCCCCGACCAACGATTCCGACGACGTAACCAAGGAAGAGTTCTACTCTGCTCTGTCCAGATGTCTGTCAACAATATCCCCCACGATGTCACTGTTCTTCTCGGTGACTTCAATGCTACAGTGCGAGATGATATGGGTGTTTGGCGTGGCACAATTGGACCTGTATCCCCCGACCCAGTGAACGATAACGGCCTTCGCCTACTCGAACTGTGCCGATCCCATGAACTTGTGATCGCAAACACCTACTTTCAACGTAAGACTATCCACCAGTACACGTGGTATAGTAACGACGGTCGCACAAAGAAGATGATTGACTACGTCATTATTTCTAAACGCAGGAGATCATCGCTGAAGAACTGCAGAACTTACAGATCAGCAGAGCTCGGAAATACAGATCACAGGCTTGTATGTGCTGATGTCCAGCTTTGCCTCCATGCACAGCGATCGGAAAGAAAACCAGTAGCAGTGGATATTGGGAAACTAAAGGAGCCATATACTCGCCAGAAGTATAGTGTTGAGATATCAAATCGCTTTGAGCTCCTGGGCACACTCAACAACAGCGAAGACGCCTGGAAGTATTTTAAATCACAGACCAGCGAAGCAGCACAGCTGGTGCTTGGCAAGCGGAGTTTCCCGAAGAAATCGTGGCTAACTGACGAAACACTGCAGGTCATAGAGCAAAGGCGGAGGGCAAGACTTCTTGGGGACATGGCCACCTATCGAAGGCTCATTGAGTGGGGAACAGACTTATTCACCGAGACCGAACTCAGTTTGTTGCAAGGAAAGCCGATGAAATCGAACTAGCAGCAAAAAAGAAAGACATGGGTAGCCTGTTCAAGCACCTCCGCGATCTCACAGAAAATAAAACACCAGCATTGGGACCCGTCCTATCCAGGGATGGGACACTTCTCTCTGATGAGGGTTCTTGTCTCGAGCGGTGGAAGGACCACTTCTGCTCACTCCTGAACAACACTAACCCGTCTATGCCTCCTACTGATAGTCCCAGCCAACCTGGCAGTCCAAGATCCGAAACAGATGCTCCTCCAGACGAGCCTTTCAGCCCCTCAGAAATTGGAAATGCAGTAAAAAGGCTCAAGAACAATAAAGCTGCCGGTATCTGTGGCCTGAGTGCAGAGCTGCTAAAATATGCAGGTCCTGTTATGCTCCTGTTTCTCCACACCCTGTTCTCTACAATCTGGAGAACCGAGATAATTCCCGAAGATTGGCGGAAGGGTGTCATTATCCCTTTATGGAAGAGGAAAGGTTCTAGAAGCGACTGCTTGAACTACCGTGGAATAACCCTACTGTCTGTCCCAGGAAAACTTTTCTCAATGGTCCTGCTAGATCGATGTCGAAATATCATTCGTAAAATCCGCCGACCGGAGCAAGCTGGTTTCATGTCGGACCGTTCAACCATCGAGCAGATTTTTACGATCCAACAAATCATAGAAAAAGCCACGGAGTTCCGACAAAAAGCTTTTTTTACCTTCGTCGACTTCCGTGCTGCGTTCGACTCAGTGGACCGAGAAGCTCTTTGGCGGATTCTAGAATCGACAGGCCTCCCTAAGAAATACTGCAGACTCTTCAAAGCTCTACACCATGGGACGGAGAGCTGTGTTCAAGTGAACGGCCGCCGCAGCCCGTTCTTCCAAATCACGACAGGAGTGCGCCAAGGATGTGCAGTTGCCCCAGAGCTCTTCAATGTCATCATAGACTACGTTATGACTAGGACTACTTCACGTCTCAGCTTTGGACTCAAGTTTGGAGATCGTGTCATTACAGATGCTGATTTTGCCGATGACTTGGCCATTCTGGCGGACTCCATGGAGCAGTTGCTGGAAGCGCTTCGAATCCTACGAGAAGAGGCTGCAAAAGTAGGACTGCAGATAAACTGGACTAAAACGAAAATTATGGCCATAGACCCATCCTCTCCTGCTGCCAATCCTTCAGTTAGCCTGGATAGCACCACTAGCATCGAAGTTGTCCAAAGGTTCACTTACCTGGGCTCCATAATTTCTTCAGATGGCTCGCTTCTTTCTGAACTACAAGCGAGAATATCCAAAGCGTCTTCTGCCATGGGCAGACTGAACCGTCACCTCTGGCGAAAACCGAACATCAGTCGCACAACGAAGCTGCGGATTTTCAACGCCCTCGTCGGCTCTGTGATGCTCTATGGAGCTGAGACGTGGCAAGCTTCAGCCGCAACCCTCGAGACAATTGATGTCTTTCAGTCGAAGAGCCTGAGGAGGATCGAAGGTCTACGATGGTTCGACTTTTTCAGCAATGAGAAGCTGCTGCAGCTCACCAAGCAGTCTCGGTTTTCGACCCAAGCAGCCGAGCGAACACTACGATGGTTCGGACACCTACTTCGAATGCCTCCACACATACCTGCGAAAACGATCCATGACTTCGACCCTGTCAAAGCCGGTTGGAAGCGACCTCGCGGCCGACCGAAGAAACGATGGTCTGACAGCCTGTCCGAGTTCCTGGCGATGGCAAATATCAGGTTGAGCGATGTGCAAACGCTTGCCATGGACCGAAGTGGATGGAGGAGGCAGACGTCACTCTCTACGCCGAGCAGCGCCCGGCAGGAGACATAAGTCATAAGCAGTGCCATCATTTACCTATTCTTACAACCAGCTTCAGGCAGTTTCACTTTTAAAGAACAGATGGCCTATGGTACATACTGAGCAACTCAGAAGCAGTACATACTGGGTCAGTAGCTCACCATGTACCATAGGATTTTTTGCTCAAATTTGTTCTAAAATCCAATTTCTTAATCAAAGTACTTTTGTTCTAGGAACTGATCTATAACCAGAAAGAAGTCTCAAAATGCCAAGAGTCCCAAGGGGCCAGATAGAACAGTACAGACAGGATGCAGCAGAACAGCAGACTGAATCCAAAGAGAATACTAGACTAGCTTTGAATTAGGTCTGTGAAGGTCTCAGTGTCCGAAAGGCTGGAAGTATCTTTGGCATTCCCAGAGCAACGCTTCAGCAGCACTACAACAAATACCAGAATTTCAATGATGACCAGAAGGTCTCAGTCAGTCTCGCCAGAAAGCATGGACTTGTCACTGTGTTTTCTCCCAATGAAGAAGCTGCTTTGGTCACTTGCTTAATCACTGCTTTGAACAGGTGTTACAGGCTTACTGAAATAGAGGCCAGGAAACTGGCATATCAGTTTGCATTAGCAAATAACAAAAAAATGTCTCAGGCATGGGTTGACCACAAAAAGCAGGTAAAGACTGGATGTGTGGTTTCAAATCTCAGAATCCTACTTTATCACTGAGGAAACCAGAAGCAACCAGCCTCAGTCAAGCAGCCAGCTTCAATCCTCACAATGTGATGCAGTTTTTAAACAACCTGCACACTGTGCTTGAAAAAAAACTGCTTTGATGCAGCTGATATTTACAACATGGACGAAACAGATGTGACGACAGTTCACAAGCCCCCAAAGGTCCTTGCCGAGAAAGGAAGAAAAATAGTAGGCAAAGTCACTTCAGCAGAAAGAGGAACTCTAGTGACAGTGATCAGAACAGTTGTTGCAACTGGACATTTCTTGCCTCCATACTTGATCTTTCCAAGAAAGAAATTTCAGCCACATATGCTGAATGGAAGCCCTGCTGCATCAGCAGGAGGAGCAAACCCATCTGGATGGGTATCCCAAGAACTATTTTGTGACTACTTGCAACATTTTGCCAAATATTTGCATGCTTCAACTGAGAAAAAAAAACTACTCATACTAGACAATCACAAATCTCATATCTCAGTAAATGCACTAGAATTCACCAAGAAGAATAGCATAGTCCTACTGACTATTCCCCCACGCTTCAGCCACAAGCTACAACCCCTTCATGTCAGAGTCTATTTCTCATTCAAGGCCCAGTATAACAGGGCAATGGATAATTAGATGTTGAGCCATCCAGGAAAAACCATCTCGATCTATGATATTTCTGGACTAGTTGGTTCAGCCTTTCCACTAGCATTTACCCCTTCCAACATCCAGAGTGGGTTTGCTAGATCAGGTATTTGGCCTTACAACCCAGGCGTATTTACAGAACAAGATTTCCTATGCTCATATGTCACAGACAGACCCAAAAGTGGGGAGAACAGATCAAGCAGTACTGTAAATCATGACATGGAAGCTGTGGACTTTCGTCCAGAGGCTAACAGCAGAGATGCAAGTACCAGCCCTCAACTTCGAAGAGCAAGCATGACCAACAATGTAAGAAAGGCGCACATACCCTCATCTTCCATCACCTTCAGTCCAGAACAGGTAAGGCCTTTTGCTAAAGCTGCTCCTAGGAAGCAGTCTCTCTGAGATAGGAAGCAAGGCTCATCCAAAATCTTGATTGATATGCCTGAAAAGCAACAAATCAAAGCAGAGGAAGTAGCAAGAGTCAGCAGAAAGGAGAAAGCTGCAAAGCTAAAGCCAAGAGGAGTGCAAAAGAAAGCAGCAAAGCAGGTTTTACAGTTTGACGAGGACAGTGATGGAAGCCTTTCATTCCATGATGATTCATTGCTTCACATTGGACAGGAGGAAGAAGACAAGCTATGTCCAGAGGACAGACTGTTTGACCCAATTATAATTGGCAATTTTGTGAAAATTGTTTATGAAGGTGAATACTTCCCTGGAGTGGTTCAGGTAAAAAACAAAGACTCTGCCCAAGTTAGTGTGCTGAGCATGGCGGGAGTGAATAGGTGGAAGTGGCCTGAAAAAGAAGATTTCAAACATGAAGATATTCTGAAGAAGATTTCAAATCCAATCTCAGCAAAAGGGACAGCTTCAAGGGCATCTTCTTTCTATACTTTCAAGGATTGGTAAACATCTGTAGTTTCCATTTCTGGCCAAATGTTTTTTTTATAGCATACCATTTTAGTTTTCTTACTTTTCTAGCACTTTAACATTATAATCAAATGACTGTCATCTGTTTCACTTTTTAGAAGTTTTGTTTACCTTTGTACTGTTTTAACGCAATAAACAAATGATTTTTATGTGATAGTCTTCAAGCAGCCCAGTATGTACCATAGGATGGCTCACTATGTACCACCCCCAGTCCATACTGGGCAAGGGGGTGCATAGTGATCCACTGAGATTTTTCCCTAAATGGAGCCAGTATTAAAATCTGTAAAAATTATAAAAAAAAAAAAAAAAATACTTGTTATGTGCTACATAATGATGCAAGAGAAGTAGCAAAACACCCAACAGGTAGCAATAAAATCCACTTTTCCAAAATCCAGCTTAGTATGGACCACTCTCCTCTAAATAACAAGAAATATATTGTATATTATATAGTGTCCATTGTACTGTTTAGGTCTGTATATATCATGGGGTTATATCCAGGACCATCAGTGTCATACAGTCTAGACTGATTTGTTTAAAAAAAAAGGCAAAGGCTATTTGGAAACAACATAAAATAAGGAATCTAACTGTACAACAGTAAAATTCTAGTTCAGAGGATTCTTGCTATCTTGGAAAGCACTTAAGTTAGGTGAATGAAATTTTGAGGAATGAATCAAGTGCCCAAAATATACTCTTGTATTACTATGCTCTTATGCATGTCCTTTTTGTTATTTCTAGGGAAGATTGTAGACATGGCAGGCCCATCTGAATTCTGACAAAAATATTTTATTATAATTTGAAGATTTCAGTCTCTTTTCAATGACTTTAGTTTTTTTTTTAATACAATTTCAACCCATATCAAGGTGCCTTTTCCCTTAAATCTAAGAAACAGATTTACATATCTTTATAACATTATGAATTTGGATTGAGCAAAGGTATAAGCCTAAAAGCACTTTTCTTGTACCTCATTTGAGTAGATGACCTATTTTGTAATGTTTCACTTTTATCATGGAAAGGTTTTTAAGGGTCATAACCAGTCTGTGTACTCTTGAGAAAGAAGCAGTGGAGGCATGCAATTCAAAACATCTTCCCAGGAGATCACTAAGACTCTGGATACATTCTTGAGAGCTTTATTCAGCTAACTCAACAGCTTCCCAAGATATCAGGAAGTCCCTAAACTTGAATTTTACCAACATTACCCTATTTTATCAACATGATTTCTTCTTTAGAGCCACTAATAAACCCTTTTACCCTTTTAGGGCCAACTTAAAAAGTTTCACATATCCCTTTGTAAAAAAAAATCCAGTTTTGTCATTTATCTTCTAAAGATTGCTAGTTGCATAATAAAATTTACTTGGCCAAATTAGTACAAGCATAATGCCTAGTTTTTAACAAACTATGAAACACTATAAGAGGGGGGCACTTCAAAATGAAACACCTTAATAAAACAAAAGTTGTACAACCAGATCCTTTATTTTATGCTATTTCTGAATATCATAGTTGCTTTTCTGAAAATGTCCCCTAAACTCTCCCTCATGATCCCAGATATAGCCATAGGAATATGGAATATATCAATCTAAAAAGAAAACACTAGAAAAATGAATTTCTTACTTTTTAATAGGCTATGCACTATGTTTCTATTGATCAGGCTACCTTATTTCCTTTCATTATTATTCACTTTTTAAAACCATTTCAGTTAACATTTTAGTAAAAAGACACACTAAATCACAGACATACATAGATTCCAGTCTGCAAGAATAACTTGTCTAGCATAGGACCTGTGAAATATGACAAGATTGAGGTAATGAAGGAATACATTATTAAGGTTATATATGGGGCTTACCAGGAGAATGGGATGCTTTGTCAGAGTAGCATCAAAGGCTAAAGAACAGCATAGAATTAAATGGGAAGGTGAAACTCCCCTGGACTCAGATGATACTAATGATTTAAGCATTCTAGATGAAAATATTGGCCATATGAATATTATTGTCAAGGCTTTGAGAAACCAGGGTGCTAAAGTAGGTTTGAAAATTAATTTTAAGAAGAATAAATAGCTTAGAAAGGGAATAAGTGAAGGTGAAACTCATTTACAAAAATGGGTATCAATTTAACAGTTCTACTCTACATAAGGAGAGTGATTTAAAAAAAGAACAAGTCTTACTTCATAACTTGTCTAAAAAATATAATCAACAAATCCTCTATATGTAAAGCACTTTCACTATCCCCCTCCCATGAATGCGCAGATATATAACCCAAGTTATATATCTACTAGACATTTTTTCCATTTCTTGATTTCCTCAAAGTTGCTTCAATTTACAGGTACTATTTAGACACAAAAAAGCAACAAATGGCAAAATACATTGAATATAAATAATTTGATCTATATATTTGCACATTGGGAGAGGGTTGGCATGGTGAAAGTAATTTTATATTAAAATTTTTTGGCATATGATGAACATAGAAATGCTTTTTATTATGTTTCCTTAGATGGAGTGAACCTGATAAACTGATACCAAATACAAAGTAAGCCTCTACACTGATGACTCAAAACTTATCGGTTGTGCAGACACAGCGGAGAATATTAAGTCAATCCAACTGGACCTCAATACATTCACTCACTGGACTAATATTTGGAGGCTTGAATTCAACGCATCAAAATGCAAGACTCTCCACCTTGGGAAGAAAAACCCACACACTCAGTACCATATGGATTGTAGGGATGGGTCCCGAAATGCCATTTCCAGCAGCCACGCGGAGAGAGATCTTGGTGTCCTGGTAGACAACAAATTGAAATTTCATATTCATGCACAAGCGACTATTGTGAAGACTAATCAGACTCTTGGCTTAAACAAAAGAACATTCACTAGCAGATCTCCAACTGTTATGACCAAGCTATACAAGAGTCTAGTTTGACCAAGGCTAGAGTTTGGAATGTGTATTGCATGCCCAATCAATAAGACAGACCAAGCAGCTCTAGAATCAGTCCAGAGGAGGGCAACGAAATGTATTAGAGACCTCTATGATGTCCCTTATCCATCCTGTCTCCGTAAGCTTAGAATACCATCTCTAACATATTGTCGCAAACGAGGCAATGTGATAACAGCATACAAGCTTCTAAATGCTGAGGATACCATTCCTGGCCTTGTCCAACCAGACAATTCAAATAGAACACGTGGTCATTCTCAAAAGCTTTTCTGGAAACGAGCCAACACCAGACTAAGGAACAAGTTCTTCTCAAATAGAGTTGTCAGCTTGTGGAACTCCCTTAGTGAAAAAACAGTAACCTCTACCAGCGTGGATGCGTTCAAGTCATCAGTGGATAGGGAGTGGCTCAACAAACCGTGGTGCACCTTTTGGGACGCCACAGATGATGATTAACTATCATCACTGAAGCTGGTGGACACAGGATTCGTCCTATCGCTAGCAAGTGTGATTTAAGGTAATTTAAGGTAAATAAATATGGTTCTATCCTGCTTTCTAGGACTATAATGAGAGAAAGGTTAAAATTACTAGGACATGTTTTATACATGAAGGATGCCAGATTTCCTTTTGTGGCTTTATCTAGAGCCAAACAAAAAGCAGATTAAAGGTCAAGATTAGGGACTAGGTGCTCTGGTGATTTGTTAGTAGTAGTAGTAGCATCATTTTGTTCAGAATAGTTAAAAGGCCAAACAACTATACCTTTGGAGATACCACAATCCCCCTGGGAATAGGTCTAAGTTATAAAATTTGCTCATTGCTTATGTAGCCTGTTATTGGGAGGTATGCATAGATTTTTTGAGTAGGGGGGGGGGAGATTTTCTGCTAGGGAAATTTTCCATGGGGAGAATTTTCTGTGGGGAGAGATGTTTCTAGGGGGTAAACTTTTCAGGAGAAATTTTACACTGGGGGAATTTGCTAAAAATCTTATACAAAATTTTTCCTATGTCTTGCTTTCTCTTTGACAACATGTGCAGGTGTTAAGAGTAATTGTCCTTGTTAGATTTTCACCAGGATTGAAGTATCTAGAAGATACATCTGTGGGGAGGAGGGATTTTTTTTGTGGAGGTAGAGCCAGGTTTCCTGGCATTATTTAAAAGACGATCCAAAATTAATTAAAAATAGAAGTTTTTCCAACTTAAAGTAGGTAGAACATTAAAACTTAAATCAAACAGAAATTATTGCTTTTGTGAAGGGGGTTGTCCCCTCCTTAACACTTCACTATTTACTGTAAAATTCCAATTTTGTTCCAATTCTTTAGGAGCAACTGCTGAAACATAGATTTTATGCTGGGAGATTTTCACATTGGGAGGGTAGTTTCTGGAGGTGAACATTCCAGAGGATATTTTAGAGGGGAGAGATTTTTCCAAAATTAATAAGCAAATTCTGTTTTAATGTTTCATAAACAGTGAGCCAAATTTGAACTTCCAATAGAAAAACATTCAAAATTAAATAAAAAATAAGTTTTTTAACTGAAAGTAAGGAGCAGCATTAAATCTTAAAATTAACAGAACTTATTCTGTATATAAAAGGGGCTGCCCTCTCTTCAATACTCTCCTATTTTTTCTAAAGTTTGACTCTTTGTCAAAACTCTACTTTTTAAAGTAGCCTAATAAAAAGCTTTAGCATAAAGAGCAGGGTGTTGAGACAGTATTAAAAGCCACCCCAAGAGGTAAAAAAAACTTGTCTGAGGGAGCAGCAAAAATATATTAAAAACAATACAGCACTAAATGTACCCAGTTTTGTAATAAAACAGATATTGACTTTGTTATAAATATCTAAACACTGGATAAGTCTTTAATTGCATAGAATATCTTTTTCCCCATGGGATAGAAATACAGAAAAACAAAGCTAAAAATAAACTGGGGCTGAAAAGTATTTCATAGGAAGGTGTGCAGGTTTGTATTTTTTTAACTTACATTTTGTAATTTTTTCCTTCAATTCCAATCTGAGTTCTTACCAAGGAGAATGGATTATTTACAAGAGTAGAAACTGGCATTAGTGTCAATAAGAAAACACTAAAAGTTTTGACATTAGATGACATGTTTTGATGATGTTTCAATTGTAAAAAAGTACAAGACAAACAATAATGATGTGACAGAAATGTTGAAGTTTTAAGTGTCTGAGATTCATTCATGAAAGCAAATTCACCTCAAAGTAGCCTACACTTCAAATGACAGCTAGATCTTCTAATCTGAATAATTATCTTCTCTCTGAAAATCCAATTCAAAATAACAAATTTCTCAAATTTATCCCAACATATTAAACCTTTTAAAACTTAATATGTTTCATTGGCCAGATGATAGATCTGAAAGTTAGTGACCCAAAATTGGTATTCTGAAAATTAGCTTGTCTGAGAATAGAGCCATTGCAGACTGGGTATATGTATTATTGTGTAATAACTTTGTCAATGAGAGAATCCTATGTCTGGCTATTAGCTGAACTGTTAGCTGCTGGTAAATTTGAAAATAGGTACATGCAAAACTATTTAAAATAACAACCTACATGTTCAGAAAAGGAAGGCAAATTTAACTATGAAAAAATCAAGTTTCTGTGCAAAGTGGTTAAAGTGGCCAACTACCAGTACCATTTGTCTTACCCTACATGAGCACCCATAAGCTGAAATCCAAGGGGGGGGGGGGACTTACCTAGTCTAATTAGCACTTTGAATGCTACATAATAGAAATCTCAAAATAAAAAGATAAAAAATAAGGCAGCATCATTCAGCCAAGAGGGGGCTGGAACCCTCTCCTGCCCCCCCCCTTTATGGGTACCCATGTTACCCTATGGAGAAGGAAACATGTTATGAAAACAATTCTTGGTAAATTTTTACCAAATCATATTATTGACTTACAAATTAAGTAAATATACCACTCAATGCCTTTTTTTTATGCTCTTTCCAAACATAATAATCATTTTTGTCAGAAATGAATTTTACCCCCACCCCTATATATACCAATTCAGGGTATATATTTGCACATTAGGGGGGGGGCAGATTCTATTTCTGATGTAAATGGGAGGTAAGTTTAAACTTTAGCCCCACCCCCCTAATGTGCAAATATATACCCTGAATTGGTATATATAGGGGTGGGGGTAAAATTCATTTCCAACAAAAATGATTATTATATTTGGAAAGAGCATGAAAAAGGCATCAAGTGGTATATTTACTTTATTCATAAGTCAATAATATGGTTTGGTAAAAATTTACCCAATTCTTACTTCATAACATGCAGAATAATTGTAGCTAACACATTTTGACTGTAGGTTCACAATACTTTACCTCACCCCCCTAATGTGCACATATAGCCTACTGCCTAAACTATAGGCCTATATGTCCTGTGAATTCTGTCAATGCCTCTCTCTCTCTTCAACCTGCATGACTGAAAATTGAATCAACTGCAATGAAAAAGGAAACTAAAAACAATATTGATGGGTAGCAGAATGTTTTGGAATTAAAATAATTTGGGCTAGCCTAGTTTACATCTTTGCACATTGGGGAAGTTGGGGGTAAATTATAGTAGAGCTAGTTTCAAAATGTATTAGCTACAATTATTCTGCATAATATGAATTTAAAATAGCCTAGTATTCTTAACATGTTTCCTTCTCAATAGATCCTATGCTAATCTAGATCTCTTTAAAAAAGCAGTTTATCCCCAAATGGGGTGGGAAGAGGTCATAAGAAAGGACTTCAGGGAAATTAGAGCTTCTTTGAAGGGTACAAATAGGGATGGTTTGAAAAAATTTATATGGAGCAGCCTGTGTTGGCCTCAGGTGGCTTAGTGCTAGCCTAATGAGTTGTTAGTTATTAGCCTACTAGGCCTAGTGCTACTTTTTATACAACTTTCGGTTAGGAGAGCCCCTCTCCTATTTGTTTTATCAGAAATTTATCTCTAAATACGAAGTTTTAACTACACAATTAGTACATTTGATAACTCAGCTAAAGCCCTTTTCTTTAAGAGCGCCATGCTAAACAGAGTGAAGCGTTTTTTTCGAATTTTCTGCTGCCGCGTTGCCAACTAATAATGATATTTGATGAATTGGAATTTACTAGTTTCGATAGAAATGTCTATTAGAAAAACAAATTATAAATGAGCTATTTGAATTACTATAAGGATCGCCATGTATATGATCAGAAGAAGTGTTTTCAGATTCTTTGTGTAAACACTTCTTTTCCTGTGCTCGAATCCAAGTTCCTTCTACTTTCTTTCCACTTGTGTTTTATTCTTTCACACTAGAAGTATGCATAATTGGGCTCAACTCTTTCGTGTGATGCGAATTAATTAGAACTTAATAGAAAGAAGATGCAATCCAAATTCTTTTTCTGACGGATTGACGAATTTTCAAGTAATTCAAATGGTGTAATTCATAATTTTGTTCATTATACATTGACTTTATTTGATAAAATAAACCAAGAAAACTAAAATTTTTTTCCTGAAATAGTGGCTGTTATTATGCAATTTTTTATTACAGAGGTTCCAAGTAATTTGGAACTTTCGAAATCTATCAGAACTAATTCCTAATCTTTCATTTATTAACGACACCCACATTAGCGACTGAATGTTTCAACGACATATTTATTCTAATATTTAAAAACAGTTTTAAAGCCTTCCCTACCAGACTATTTTAATACGTAATAGGTTTATTTAGTAAATTTATCGGAAATAATTCCTAATCTCTTATTTATTAATGACACCCACGAAAGCAAGTCAATGTCTAAATATTCTAATGTTTAAACTTTCAATGACAGTTATCAAGTCTTGCCTACCAGAAAATTTTAATACGTAATATGTTTGTTTTTAACAAATACTACTACTAACAACTCACCGCAGCACCAAGCCGCCTGAGGCAAACACATCTACGCATGCTCCACCTACATTCCAATTTATTCAAAGCCTCCCTCTTTACACCCTCAAAGGAAGTTCCCATTTCCTTAAATATTTCTTATGACATCCTTTTCCGTTTAGCTCTAGACGATTGGCCAAAAGGGACAATATTCGGTAATCTGTCATCCTTCATCCACAGAATGTGCCCTAGCAAATGTATCTTTAAATGTATGGTATTTAGTATTGAAACCATACCGAATTCAGGATGTGCTACTATGAATACAGATCCATATTCAGTTCTTATATGCTAGTGTTGTAAATCAAATAGTATTTGGCTGCATCTAAACGATGGCATTGTTGAAATCACTCAAATTAATTTATTTTTTAAGTTACTAGTTTAATATGATTAAAGAAAACGGTAGTGATTTTGGTGCCTCTGCATAGGCACTTCAGATTTTTAACTTTTAGCTATTTAAGCCCAACATCCAGAAATTTGTTACTTGACATTTGAAGTTTGTCCTTTGTTACTTAAAATCTAGAATAATGTCTTTGGTATCAGGGGTGCCAATATACAAACATGTATTGGGAAGAGCAACAACTTTTGTTTGAATTAAATAATAAAACGTTCCCTTAAAATTTTGGATTAAGGGCATTCTTTGGATTCTTTAATGAAATTGCCAAAGACAGGCATTCTTCAAAACATGAACCAAAGGAAAAGGGGTAATTACCCCCCCCCCCGTTAATTAGTGCCCCTCCATGACACTTAAGTACAGATAAATATTTAAGTATGTGCTTAGATTATTTATGAAAAGATCCACTTATGAATGCGTTTAAGTACTTAAAATGTAAGCAAGCGCCTATTTATGCACACGTTCTTTACTACCTTCTAAATATAGTCTTTTAGTGTTTAGTCTTTTAGTATTAGTCTTTTAGTCTTATAGTGTTTTTTTCAAGATTTCTTATCAAGAGAAAATCAACAGGGTTTAGACAGCAGTTCTCCAAAACTCATTGTATATTATCTGAAGGCTCAAGTATATTTGGAAGCTTGGGCTGTTAAAATATGATCTTTGAGTATCTGAACCCCCCACCTCCCCCTACACAGCGACCTACCGCCCCTTCTTTATAATAGTTGATACGCACTTAAACATTCTTTTATTATGAAACAAATCAGCTTATTCAAATGAAGCGTTAGAAAAAAATTCCAAAAAATTTGTAGTTAGAAGGGACATATAACATACAGCACTTACATTAAGGCTTAGGGTAAATAATGGGAAATAAGACATTAATTTCTAAACTACTCACCATTTCCTACGTGCATTCAAAGCTTTCATAAAGGATGGTCTGCTGTATCAGAAGAACAACTAATGAAAATTAAGCTTGAATATTTTGTTACACATGTTGAATGGAGGGTTGATTAAAATTTGTTTATACTTAGAGTTGTAACATGACCGTTGGAATCACTTAAACTCTTTAAAAGCCATACCATGAATATTCTTGGGAATGAACAGCACATGAGAGTGGGGTCTTATGAAGGAAGAGGCTCTCTAAGTTTCATAATTGAAAAGTGCCCTGAATAATCAATCACGCTCCTTTGGTCTTCATTTTAATAAATTATGAACAAGCATTTCACTCAGCTGACAGAAAGCTTTGGTGAAGGTAGTATTTTGAATGTTATATCAATTAAGCACATGGAATTGATTCGCGCTATTTATAGTACTACTATTACTGCGTAAAAGGTAAAGATAGTTATGGATTCTATTTCAAGTCAGAAGTAAAGTCCCCTTATATTATATTATCTTTTGACGAACGTTGTCCCAAGGAACCTGGCAAAGGCTGCAGGAGAACATGTGGAGCCTAATGAGAGGGTGAAAACTCTCTTAGACTTCGATTACCCAGATTATTTAGATAAAAATGAAATTAAATTGCATGAATTTTGGAGGTTTCGAGGGTTTTGGGTTGCAAGAATAGGTTTGACAGTTTATGTTAAGAAGATTCAGTTGCTTAGACTACAAATAAGTAAGAAAAGAGGTGATCCTACGTGCCTAGAATTATCCCCTATTTTCTCAGCAAAATTCTTCAAAATGCTTCCACTTAGAAATTGTCTAAATATATTTTCCTAGAAATTTAACATTTTTTATTAAAATGTTAACTAAAAATACTATTAAACTTGTAATAGAGTTTATTTCGATCTTAAATTTTCATTTTGTGCTTATTTTGGACATTCTTATGGGTATGTTATGTTGCCAAAATACATTAAATTAAGTTCTTATTCTGAATGTAAAAATCTAAGAACAACGGCTGTGGTGAAGGTTTGAGAGAATCACAAGATCGACGTGCTCATTTAAATGAATCCTGGCAAGTTTTGTGTCGTTCTTTGTTTTACTTTCTGCTGTGTTTTCTTATAAAAAAAAGATCGAGGTCAAATAGTTCTTTCAAAGATTTTTTTTTAATAGTATTTTTTATTGGAGGAACCAAAGCTAGCCAAGAGTCATCAGATGTTTTCTTGCCTACTTTGCAAATGAAAGCACATGAATAAGATTATTTGAAACTCGTTACTGCCCACAGCTAGCAGACCCATAAAGCAAAACTTGCTACATCTTCATAAAATCTCACAACAGCAGTGACAGTAACCTGTCTATTGTACATAAACTTCGGATGGCATCAAATAATATTCAGTCACAGTTAAAAGGTCTGCGTTGGGCAGGTACTGATTTCCTAATTCAATGCCTTTGACCGGGAGTGCATTGCGTGTTTGGGGGCAAATCATCCGACGCTTCCCGTGTTTTTTTTCTCCAGGTACCCATTTAGAGCTGGGTCAACTCTGGCTGAGCTTATAGGGTCACACCATTGACCCCCGTTCCAAACCAAATAACCAGCGACACCAAGACTCGAACCCCCGACCTCATGATTTCAAGTCTGGAGCACTAACCACTCAGCTAGGACGAGTGGTTAGTGCCCTTCTTGTCCTCTTCCAATTAGATCATCATAATTGTATATTTCTAGAGTCTGATTTTTTCGTTCTTTGATCAATTTCTTTTCCTTTCGTCCAAGAATTCCTTTTCTTGGTTTTCTTGTATAAATTCTGGCCTCTGGAATCTGAAATGTCAACATTGTATTTGATAGTCTCATCAGAATTAGCTTTTCCTTTCAATTTTTTCTTTCTGGCTCATTTTGTTCTTCAAAAATTCCATGTCAGAAATCAACTAATTTATTTGCCTTCTATAACTAGATGTGATTCCAGCCATTTTTCAGTTTCCTAGTTGGTTTTTTCGTTTTTCATATTTTCTATCGTTGAGGTTGTTTGTATATTTTCCAGTGAAGCTGTCTGTTCACGTCGGCTTCTTGTGAATTATAAAGCGCTGATAGAATCTTTAAAATTTTACCAATTCTAATGTAAATATTCATTAACAAATAACTATATTTTGTTCAGATTTCGTCACAATATTTCCATTTTGTTGGGTAAATGAAACAATCCTGAAATATATTTAATTTTCTTCGAAAAATAGTTTTAATCGACTTTTTTTTTAACTAATACATGAAAGGGGACACAACAGCATACAAGAAGTATTGAAGAATAATTGTTATTAGTACTACTGACAGAATGTATCCAATTATTCTTCAGATCCGTTTCAGCATTGTCAAAACATCCAACCCGGCTAAAATTGACGAGTTTTCAACCTGGAATTGGCTGCAGTAACCAACTCTTTACGCTCTGATAGATCCCTGAAAAACACACGAAACGCAAACGGACCATTAAGAGATGGAAGTTTGACCACGATGCGAAAAGACATGTACTCATCATTTTTTGAGGAGTCTCATCTGAAAATGCTACCGCCAGGGACAGTATATGCACTTCAGTTTTGTTCACCCGGAGAAATGCGTCTGGAGACAAAGATATTTCCTTGTAAGACAGGGATCAAGATTTTCCACGAAGTAAACGACATTTTTGTACTCTTTTGGATGTGACACGTGGCTCCAGAAAGCAGCAAATTTGCATGCTTTTCCGCTATGATGATTATATTGCTTAAGTTTTCATGTCGACCTGACAACATTTCTTTATGGGAGGGGTCAAACTTTGGAAAATTCCATAAATTCATTTTTACAACTAGCTTTTGTCATTATGATTAATCGGCATAATAGCTTGCATAAAAATATAAGTAACTAAATATTTGAAAACTTTTAAGTATCCCCTTTAGAAAAAAGACGGGAAAACAGAACGATTGATGCACATTAATACTGAGGCTTTACTGCCTACTCGTTCAAGTTTTTTGAAGTGTGATTAAAATGTTTGAAAGCAATACCAGTGAAAAATATCGTAAATTGGTCTTCAAAAATTTATTTTGAAAACACTGCTTTAATTTATACATTATTCCAAAGTTACGTTAAAATTTCCAGTAAACAGCAAAAATATCAGAAAAAACGTTTGGATTAAATATTACGACTAGCTACTTGGTATTAGAATAGTCTCAACAAATATTAGAAGATTCTTTTTTTTTTGACCTGAATGAAATAGTGCGAGTAATTTTCTGACATAAACAGATATTAGATTAGCATCCACCTACCTGAAGATTCGAGCTACAATATATTACTTTTTTTTACCCGCAAGTGATTCATATTTTGTCTGTACATACTACACTTGGATAAATATTCCCGAGATATTATGGGTTCGTCTTTATCTAGTCAAGTCAGACGTTATGTTAACACAAATTACATATCATCGACAATGAAAACTATGGATATTAAGAGGCCGAAGTCGAACTATTTGAAGCCCACAACCTAAAGGATGTTCGAGTCTGAAGATCAAGATAACTCATAAACAGTAATTTATTGGAAATAACTTCAAAACCATACAAAAACCCAACTTTGTACTTCAGTCTCATTTGGTTTAGTACTTAAGGAGTGCTTAAAAGAGTGATAGATGGCTTCAAATCAAATGATAACTATCAATTATCTGTGTTTCAAAAGTAGATAGGAAAGCCATAATTCCACTTTAATATAAAATTATATTTTAACTTTCTGTACAAAAAAAATATAATATCCACCAAATAATGGTCACAAACAAAATAGATTTATCGAAAGAAAATGAAAGTTAAGGGAGTCCAGTATTTTCTTGTGTTACTTATTGTAACACATGGTATTATTGTAAATGTAAATGTAAAGGTGTATTATTGTAAAAATCATTCGAGCTCCCTCTTAGTCATTTTCGTCATTAGTGGCCAGATCCAAACATAAGGAAGAAAATAGAGTCTTCTGCTAATACAGCGAGTGCTATAATAAACACTGTAGACCAGGCCTCAGGGGTCTGCTACAAAATAAAGGAAAAGTCAGGAAAAATGAAAATTGGTAAAAAAAGAGCAATGAAAAACGAGGACAATTGTTTATGCTGCACACGATTTTCACCAAATTCACTTCTATAAAAAAATCTACAGCAAAGCTATTCGACTTAATATGAATCTTAGACAAGTATTCAAGTATTGCCGATAAATAAGCATTAACTAAAGCTAGTAACACCAGACAAAAACTATTTTTCCAAGTGTATTATGCCCCTCTTTCTTAAGCCAAACCTGCCTCTCGTTGTAACGCGTGTAAAAACAATCTGGTAACGTCTGTAATTGAAAAGCAAAGTATGATGATTCAAATCAAACTGGGAAAATAAATGTAATCCAGTTTTTTCAGGCTTTGAAAAACAAATAAACCAGACGAAAATTACTAACAATAACTACCGTATAAGAAATTAGAAACCAAAAAATAATTCATATCTCTGATGCTTTTAAATAGGCCTTGTAGGACATAAGTATCAGAGGCAACGCTGTAGCGTTGCCTATAGTAAAGGCCATACGGTTCCAATGTTTTATTATTATTATTATTTATTTACTTATTTTTTTCCCCAGAGGCACTTTATACGGAAGGGGTCGTCGTAGAAACTTCAAAGGGAGCTCATTCGATTGGAAATCGAGAGCTCTATTGCCCTTTTTAATAGTCGAAAATGATTGGAGGGCAACTAGCCCCCCCTCACGCCCATCATTCCCCCAAACACATCCAATCAAAATTTTGAGATAGCCATTTTGTTCAGCGTAGTTGATTTACAGATAGAAAATATATTTTTGATGAGGACACTCCCCCACTACCCTCAGGGCAAGGGTTTTAAGTTATGCCCTGGGGGCATATAAGGTTTTTATAGAAGGCATTGTCGTAGAAACTTCAAAACAGGCTCAATCGATTAGAAATTAAAGGCTAGTGCCCTTTTTAATAGTCGAAAGTGATTGAAGTGTAACTAGCCCCCCTCCCCCCCCCACGCCCATCATTTTCCCAAACACATCCAATCAAAATTTTGAGATAGCCATTTCGTTCAACGTAGTTGATTTTAAGATAGAAAATATATTTTTGAGGAGGACACTCCCCCACAACCCTCAGGGCAAGGGTTTTAAGTTATACCCTGGGGGCATATAAGGTTTTCATAGAAGGCGTTGTCGTAGAAACTTCAAAAAAAGCTCATTCGACTGGAAATTCAAAAAAATAGTGCCCTTTTTAATAGTCGAAAGTGATTGGAGGGCAACTAGCCCCCCCACGCCCATTATTCCCTCAAACACATCCAATCAAAATTTTGAGATAGCAATTTTGTTCAGCGTAGTTGATTTTCCAGATAGAAAATATATTTTTGAGGAGAAAACTCCCCAGAACCCTCAGGGCAAGGGTTTTGAGTTCTGCCCTGGGGGCATATAAGGTTTTTTATAGAAGGCGTTGTCGTAGAAACTTCAAAACAGCCTCATTCGATTGGAAATTAAAGGGCTAGTGCCCTTTTTAATAGTCGAAAGTGATTGGAGTGCAAATAGCCCCCCCCCCACGCCCATCATTTCCCCAAACACATCCAATCAAAACTTTGAGATAGCCATTTTGTTCAGCGTAGTTCATTTCCAGATACAAAATATATTTTGAGGAGGATACCCCCCCCACAACCCTCAGGGCAAGCGTTTTAAGTTATGCCCTGGGGGCATATAAGGTTTTTATAGAAGAAGTTGTCGTAGAAACTTCAAAACAGGCTCATTCGATTGGAAATTAAAGGGCTAGTGCCCTTTTTGATAGTCGAAAATGATTGGAGGGCAACTAGCCCCCCCCCCCCACGCCCATCATTCCCCGAAACACATCCAATCAAAATTTGAGATAGCCATTTTGTTCAGCGTAGTTGATTTCCAGATAGAAAATATATTTTTGAAGAGGATACTCCCCACAACCCTCAGGGCAAGGGTTTTAAGTTATGCCCTGGGGTCATATAAGGTTTTTTATAGAAGGCGTTGTCGTAGAAACTTCAAAACATGCTCATTTTTTTGGAAATTAAAGGGCTAGTGCCCTTTTTAATAGTCGAAAGTGATTGGAGTGTAGCTAGCCCCCATCCCCCCACGCCCATCATTTCCCCAAACACATCCAATCAAAATTTTCAGATAGCCATTTTGTTCAGCGTAGTTGATTTCCAGATAGAAAAAACATTTTTGAGGAGGAAACTCCCCCACAACCCTCAGGGGAAGGGTTTTAAGTTATGCCCTGGGGGCATATAAGGTTTTTATAGAAGGCGTTGTCGTAGAAACTTCAAAACAGGCTCATTCGATTGGAAGTTAAAGGGCTAGTGCCATTTTTAATAGTCGAAAGTGATTGGAGTGCAACTACCCCCCCCCCCCTACGCCCATCATTTTCCCAAACACATCCAATCAAAATTTTGAGATAGCTATTTTGTTCAGCTTAGTTGATTTACAAATAGAAAATATGTTTTTGAGGAGGACACTCCCCCAGAACCTTCAGGGCAAGGGTTTTAAGATATGCCCTTGGGGCATATAAGGTTTTCATAGAAGGCGTTGTCGTAGAAACTTCAAAAAAGGCTCGTTCGATTGGAAATTCAAAGGGATAGTGCCCTTTTAATAGTCAAAAGTGATTGGAGGTTAACTAACCCCCCCCCCCTACGCCCATCATTCCCCCAAACACATCCAATCAAAATTTTGAGATATCCATTTTTGTTCAGCGTAGTTGATTTTCAGATAGAAAACATGTTGTTGAGGAGGGCAATCCCCCACAACCCTCAGGGCAAGGGTTTTAAGTTATGCCCTGGGGGCATATAAGGTTTTTATTGAAGGCGTTGTCATAGAAACTTCAAAAAAGGCTCATTCGATTGGAAATTCAAAGGAATAGTGCCCTTTTTAATAGTCAAAATTGATTGGAGGGCAACTAGCCCCCCCCTCCCCTACGCCCATCATTCCCCCAAACACATCCAATCAAAATTTTGAGATAGCCATTTTGTTCAGCGTAGTTGATTTCCAGATAGAAAATATGTTTTTGAGGAGGACACTCCCCCACAACCCTCAGGGCAAGGGTTTTAAGTTATGCCCTGGGGGCATATAAGGTTTTTACAGAAGGAGCTGTCGTAGAAACTTCAAAACAGGCTCATTCGATTGGAAGTTAAAGGGCTAGTGCTATTTTTAATAGTCGAAATTGATTGGAGTACAACTATCCCCCCCCCTAAACCCATCATTACCCCAAACACATCCAATCAAAGTTTTGAGATAGCCATTTTGTTCAGCTTAGTTGATTTCCAGATAGAAAATATATTTTTGAGGAGGACACTCCCCCACAACCCTCAGGGCAAGGGTTTTAAGTTATGCCCTGGGGGCATATAAGGTTTTTACAGAAGGAGCTGTCGTAGAAACTTCAAAAAAGGCTCATTCGATTGGAAATTCAAAAGGATAGTGCCCTTTTTAATAGTCAAAAGTGATTGGAGGGCAACTAGCCCCCCTCCCTACGCCCATCATTCCCCCAAACACATCCAATCAAAATTTTGAGATAGCCATTTTTTATCAGCGTAGTTGATTTTCAGATAGAAAACATGTTGTTGAGGAGGAAAATCCCCCACAGCCCTCAGGGCAAGGGTTTTAAGTTATGCCCTGGGTGCATATAAGGTTTTTATTGAAGGCGTTATCATAGAAACTTCAAAAAAGGCTCATTCGATTGGAAATTCAAAGGGATAGTGCCCTTTTTAATAGTCAAAAGTGATTGGAGGGCAACTAGCCCCCCCCCTACGCCCATCATTCCCCCAAACACATCCAATCAAAATTTTGAGATATCCATTTTGTTCAGCGTAGTTGATTTCCAGATAGAAAATATATTTTTGAGGAGGACACTCCCCCACAACCCTCAGGGCAAGGGTTTTAAGTTATGCCCTGGGGGCATATAAGGTTTTTTATAGAAGGCGTTGTCGTAGAAACTTCAAAATAGGCTCATTCAATTGGAAGTTAAAGGGCTAGTGCCATTTTTAATAGTCAAAAGTGATTGGAGGGCAACTAGCACCCCCCCCTACGCCCATCATTCCCCCAAACACATCCAATCAAAATTTTGAGATAGCCATTTTTATTCAGCGTAGTTGATTTTCAGATAGAAAACATGTTGTTGAGGAGGACAATCCCCCACAACCCTCAGGGCAAGGGTTTTAAGTTATGCCCTGGGGGCATATAAGGTTTTTATTGAAGGCGTTGTCATAGAAACTTCAAAAAAGGTTCATTCGATTGGAAATTCAAAGGGATAGTGCCCTTTTTAATAGTCAAAAGTGATTGGAGGGCAACTAGCCCCCCCTCCCCTACGCCCATCATTCCCCTAAACACATCCAATCAAAACTTTGAGATAGCCATTTTGTTCAGCGTAGTTGATTTCCACATAGAAAATATATTTTTGAGGAGGACACTCCCCCAAAACCCTCAGGGCAAGGGTTTTAAGTTATGCCCTGGGGGCATATAAGGTTTTTATAGAAGGAGTTGTTGTAGAAACTTCAAAACAGGCTCATTCGATTGGAAGTTAAAGGGCTAGTGCTATTTTTAATGGTCGAAATTGATTGGAGTACAACTATCCCCCCCCTAAACCCATCATTACCCCAAACACATCCAATCAAAGTTTTGAGATAGCCATTTTGTTCAGCGTAGTTGATTTCCAAATCGAAAATATGTTTTTGAGCAGGACACTCCCCCAGAACCTTCAGGGCGAGGGTTTTAAGATATGCCCTGGGGGCATATAAGGTTTTTATTGAAGGCGTTGTCGTAGAAACTTCAAAAAGGCTCATTCGATTGGAAATTCAAAAGGATAGTGCCCTTTTTAATAGTCAAAAGTGATTGGAGGGCAACTAGCCCCCCCTCCCTACGCCCATCATTCCCCCAAACACATCCAATCAAAATTTTGAGATAGCCATTTTTGTTCAGCGTAGTTGATTTTCAGATAGAAAACATGTTGTTGAGGAGGACAATCCCCCACAGCCCTCAGGGCAAGGGTTTTAAGTTATGCCCTGGGGGCATATAAGGTTTTTATTGAAGGCGTTGTCATAGAAACTTCAAAAAAGGCTCATTCGATTGGAAATTCAAAGGAATAGTGCCCTTTTTAATAGTCAAAAGTGATTGGAGGGCAACTAGCCCCCCCTCCCTAAGCCCATCATTCCCCCAAACACATCCACTCAAAATTTTGAGATAGCCATTTTTGTTCAGCCTAGTTGATTTCCAGATTGAAAATATATTTTTGAGGAAGACACTCCCCCACAGTAGAAGGGGAGGTGCTACTCCCGTACGACCACCCTGCTGCCACCTATAACTTTTTTTGCACCCCAAATAAGGGCATGGAATCCCTAGGGAGAATGATTACGTAATCGGTCAATGATCTCTTCCTTCAAGGTCGATTTATTTGATGTTTCTATGTGTAATAACTCTGGAACGAAGGTTGCACATGCGCATTGAATTCTAACGGGAACAATGTTATTGATCTAGGACTCGAGGGGGAAGTGGATTTCCGAGAACTTGATTGCGTAATCGATGGGGGAAGTGAATTTCCGAGAACTTGATTGCGTAATCAAAGTGTGTCAACAACAACAACAACATCGACCTTGACATTCGCTGAGAGCGTGCACTTACAACAACAACAACAACATCGACCTTGGAACACCTGTGCTGTCGACCTCAATTCACCTATCGTGAATCAATAATTCCCCTTAGAAACAACAAATTAATTTCCCCTTTCATGACAGATCAATCAATCAATGACATCATCTGTCAGACTTTAAAAATTTCCGCCTAGAAACGATTCTCCAGGAATAGATCCAAGTCATTAATGTCTTTGACTCGGAAACAACTCTTTGGAGTTCGACCAAAAGGATATTAATAGCCAAAGGCCATGGAAACAATTCTCCAAGAAACATCTTAGCGATGAATTGTTTTAGCGCGCGAAAGGGTTTCTTTTGTAATTTCAAATGTGAAAGCACAGGGATGCCAAACAAAAGGAACACGCTGAAATTACGTTTAGGGATTATTTGGGCGAAACTGTTTTAGACAGGTTATGGAACTATTTCGGCGAAACAGTTAGAGACATTTTAAAAGATGATTTTTGAAGAGATTTTAGAAGAGAATTTAATGGTGAAACTCTGTGGTCGTTATAATACACAAGTTTCATTTGAACAGTGTTGTGAGGTCCTCTAACCCAACCCCAAAGGGTTCCAATCCTCCTACCCCAACCCCGAAGGAAGCCCCCGGTCCTCAAAGGTCCCCCAAGCTCCCAAAGGACCACCGGCGCCCCCAAAGGCCCACCCAGACCTCCAAAGGCCATCCCCGGGCCCCCCAAAGGCCCATCGAGCTCCCAAAGGACCAACGGGGTCCCAAAGGCCCTCCACCGGTCCCCAACTGCCCCCCCGGACCCCCAAAGGCCCTCCCTGTGCCCCAAAGGCCCTCCATGTGCCCCAAAGGCCCTCCCCCGGCCCCCAAAGGTCCCCCGGACCAGAGAAGCGCAGCCGGGATGCGCCGTGGGCCAGGAAAGCGCCGCAGGATGTGCCGCAGGGATGCGCCTCAGGAGATGCGCCGCAGGGAGGCACCGCAGGGTGCGCCGCAGGAATGCGCTGCAGGAATGCGCCGCAAAAAGTAAACTAAAAAGTAAAAATTTCGAAATGTTATCCCCCAAACGCCCTCCTCAGACCCCCAAAGGCCCTCCCCTGGTCCTCAAAGGTCCCCCGGGCTCCCAAAGGGCCAACCGGCCTCCAAGGGTCCCCCGGGCCCCCAAAGGTTCTCCCCCGGTCCCCAAAGGTCCACTGGGCTCCCAAAGGCCTCCCCGGTCCCCAAAGGTCCACCGGGCTCTCAAAAGACCACTCAATCCTCAAGGGCCCCCGGATCCCCAAACGTCCTCCCTGGGTCCCAAACGTCCTCCCCCGGTCCCCCGTCGTTCGTTGATGTGTGTTGTCTGAAACCTATGATTTGGGATGTGTAGTTTGCTACTTCAGGCTTTTCTGAGCTAAGGTTTCCTAGTATTTCCTAGGTGAATGTTGTCTGAAACCAATAGTTTGGGATGAGTAGTTTGCTTTTTCAGGCTTTTATGAGCTAGGTTTCTTAGCCTTTCGTTGGTGTGTGTTGACTGAAACTTATGATTTGGGATATGTAGTTTGCTATTTTTGACTTTTCTGAGTTGGATTTCTTAGTCTTTCATAGGTGTGTGGTGTCTGAAACCTATGATTTGGGATGTGTAGTTTGCTATTTTCGACTTTTCTGAGCTAGGTTTCTTAGCCTTTCATAGATATGTGTTGTTAGAAAATTATGATTTGGGATGTTTAGTTTGCTATTTCAGGCTTTTCTGAGCTAAAGTTTTCTAGTATTTCGTAGGTGAATGTTGTCTGAAACCAATAGTTTGGGATGAGTAGTTTGCTATTTTTGACTTTTCTGAGCTAGGTTTCTTAGTCTTTCGTTGGTGTGTGTTGACTGAAACCTATGATTTGGGATGGTTAATTTGCTATTTTTGACTTTTCTGAGCTAGATTTCTTAGCCTTTCATAGGTGTGTCCTTTCTGAAAATTATGATTTGGGAGGTGTAGTTTGCTTTTTGGACTTTTCAGAGCTAGGATTCTTAGTCACTCATAGGTGTTTGTTGTCTGAAACTTCGAGTTTGGGATGAGTAGTTGGCTATTTCAGACTTTTCTGAGCTAAGGTTTCTTAGTATTTCGTAGGTGAATGCTGTCTGAAACTTATGATTTGGGATATGTAAATTACTATTTCGGGCTTTTTTTGAGTTGGATTTCTTAGTCTTTCATAGGTGTGTGGTGACTGAAACTTATGATATGGGATATGTAGTTTGCTATTTTTGACTTTTCTGAGTTGGATTTCTTAGTCTTTCATAGGTGTGTGGTGTCTGAAACCTATGATTTGGGATGTGTAGTTTGCTATTTTCGACTTTTCTGAGCTAGGTTTCTTAGCCTTTCATAGATATGTGTTGTTAGAAAATTATGATTTGGGATGTTTAGTTTGCTATTTCAGGCTTTTCTGAGCTAAAGTTTTCTAGTATTTCGTAGGTGAATGTTGTCTGAAACCAATAGTTTGGGATGAGTAGTTTGCTATTTTTGACTTTTCTGAGCTAGGTTTCTTAGTCTTTCGTTGGTGTGTGTTGACTGAAACCTATGATTTGGGATGGTTAATTTGCTATTTTTGACTTTTCTGAGCTAGATTTCTTAGCCTTTCATAGGTGTGTCCTTTCTGAAAATTATGATTTGGGAGGTGTAGTTTGCTTTTTAGACTTTTCAGAGCTAGGATTCTTAGTCACTCATAGGTGTTTGTTGTCTGAAACTTCGAGTTTGGGATGAGTAGTTGGTTATTTCAGACTTTTCTGAGCTAAGGTTTCTTAGTATTTCGTAGGTGAATGCTGTCTGAAACTTATGATTTGGGATATGTAAATTACTATTTCGGGCTTTTTTGAGTTGGATTTCTTAGTCTTTCATAGGTGTGTGGTGTCTGAAACCTATGATTTGGGATGTGTAGTTTGCTATTTTCGACTTTTCTGAGCTAGGTTTCTTAGCCTTTCATAGGTATGTGTTGTTAGAACATTATGATTTGGGATGTGTAGTTTGCTATTTCAGGCTTTTCTGAGCTAAGGTTTTCTAGTATTTCGTAGGTGAATGTTGTCTGAAACCAATAGTTTGGGATGAGTAGTTTGCTATTTTTGACTTTTCTGAGCTAGGTTTCTTAGTCTTTCGTTGGTGTGTGTTGACTGAAACCTATGATTTGGGATATGTAGTTTGCTATTTTTGACTTTTCTGAGCTGGATTTCTTAGTCTTTCATAGGTGTGTGTTGACTGAAACCTATGATTTGGGATATGTAGTTTGCTATTTTTGACTTTTCTGAGCTGGATTTCTTAGTCTTTCATAGGTGTTTGTTGTCTGAAACCTATAGTTTGGGATGACTAGTTTGCTATTTTTGACTTTTCTGAGCTAGGTTTCTTAGCCGTTCATAGGTGAGTGTTGTCTGAAACTTATGATTTGGGATATGTAAATTACTATTTCTGACTTTTCATAACCAGATTTCTTAGTCTCTCATAGGTGTGTGGTGTCTGAAACCTATGATTTGGGATGTGTGGGTTGCTATTTTTTGACTTTTCTGAGCTAGGTTTCTTAGCCATTCGTAGGTGTGTGTTGACTGAAACCTATGATTTGGGATGGTTAATTTGCTATTTTTGACTTTTCTGAGCTAGATTTCTTAGCCTTTCATATTCTATGATTAGGTTTCTATGATTCTATGATTAGGTTAGGTTAGGTTAGATTAAGTTAGGTTAAGTTAGGTTAGGCTAGGTTAGCCTACGTACGCGCGCGTACGTAGGCTAACCTAGCCTAACCTAACTTAACCTAACTTAATCTAACCTAACCTAATCATACACCTAACTTTTTGCCTGTCTCTCATCTAACCTAAGCTAACCTAAGTGAAGCATACATGGGCTAACCTAACCTAACTTAACCTAACCTAACTTAATCTAGCCTAACCTAACCATACTCGCCGGAAAAGGTTAGGTTAACTTATCATGAGCGCTCATGATAAGTTAACCTAACCTAACTTAAACAGTGAATTTCCACCATTCAGACTGGTGGACTGAGACCCCAATATTGAGCTAGTGGATTTCCACCATTCAGGCTGGTGGACTAAGACCCCAATTTTCCAACTCTTGCATTTCAAGACAGAAATTCACGCGTGTACGTAGGCTAACCTAGTCTAACCTAACTTAACCTAACCTAATTTAATCTATCCTAACCTAACCTAATCATACACCTAACTTTTTGCCTGTCTCTCACCTAACCTAGGCTAACCTAAGTGAAGCGTACATGGGTTAACCTAACCTAACTTAACCTAACCTAACTTAATCTAGCCTAACCTAACCATACTCACCAGAAAAGGTTATGTTAACTTATCATGAGCGCTCATGATAAGTTGACCTAATCTAACTTAAACAGTGAATTTCCACCATTCAGCCTGGTGGACTGAGACCCCAATATTGAGCTAGTGGATTTCCACCATTCAGGCTGGTGGACTAAGACCCTAATTCTGAGCTAGTGGATTTCCACCATTCGATCTGGTGGACTATGACCCCAATTTTCCAACTCTTGCATTTCATGACAGAAATTCAAAATGAACTTCGAAAAATCAAGAGAATGTAACTGTGAGAAGGTAAAGCACAACAAGTCACTACTGAAATATTCCAAATCTCGCATTTCACGACAGAAATTTAAAATGAAATTTGAAAAATTAAGACAATGTAACTGTGATATGGTAAGTGTGTAAGTTTTTGTGTGTGTGTAAGTTTTGGTGTGTGTGTGTGTGTAAGTTTTCGTGTGTGTGTGCGTAAGTTTTCGTGTGTGTGTGTGTAAGTTTTTGTGTGTGTGTGTAAGTTTTTGTGCGTGTGTGTGTAAGTTTTTGTGGGTGTAAGTTTTTGTGTGCATGTAAGTTTTTGTGTGCATGTAAGTTTTTGCGTGTGGGTGTAAGTTTTTGTGTGTGTGTGTGTGTGTGTAAGTTTTTGTGTGTCTAAGCTTTTGTGTGTGTAAGTTTTGACGTGTGTGTGTGTAAGTTTTCGTGTGTGTGTGTGTGTGTGTGTGTGTGTAAGTTTTTGTGTGCATGTAAGTTTTCATGTGCATGTGTAAGTGTGTGTGTGTGTGTGTGTGTGTGTGTGTGTGTGTGTGTGTGTGTGTGTGTGTGTGTGTGTGTGTAAGTTTTTGTGTGTGTGTAAGTTTTTGTGTGTGTGTGTGTAAGTTTTTGTGCGTGTGTGTAAGTTTTTGCGTGTGTGTAGGTTTTTGTGTGCATGTAAGTTTTTGTGTGCATGTAAGTTTTTGCATGTGGGTGTAAGTTTTTGCGTGTGTGTGTAAGTTTTTGTGTGTCTAAGCTTTTGTGTGTGGGTGTAAGTTTTTGTGTGTGTTTGTAAGTTTGTGTGTGTTTGTGTGTGTGTGTAAGTTTTTTTTGTGTGTGTGTGTGTGTGTATGTTTGTGTGTGTGTGTGTGTGTGTGTGTGTGTGTGTGTGTGTGTGTGTGTGTGTGTGTTGTGTGTGTGTGTGTGTGTGTGTGTGTGTGTGTGTGTGTAAGTTTTTGTGTGTGTAAGTTTTGGCGTGTGTGTGTAAGTTTTCGTGTGTGTGTGTGTAAGCTTTGTGTGTGTGTGCGTAAGTTTTTGTGCATGTGTGTGTGAGTTTTTGTTGTGTGTAAGTTTTTGTGTGTGTGTGTGTGTGTGTGTGTGTGTGTGTGTAAGTTTTTGTGTGCGTGTAAGTTTTTGTGTGCATGTAAGTTTTCGTGTGCATGTGTATGTTTGTGTGTGTGTGTGTGTGTGTGTGTGTGCAAGTTTGTGTGTGTGTTTAAGTTTTGACGTGTGTGTGTAAGTTTTTGTGTGTGTGTGTGTGTAAGTTTTCATGCGCATGTGTAAGTTTTTGTGTGTGTAAGTTTTGGCGTGTGTGTGTAAGTTTTCGTGTGTGTGTGTGTAAGTTTTGTGTGTGTGTGTGTAAGTTTTTGTGCGTGTGTGTGTGAGTTTTTTTTGTGTTCATGTGTAAGTTTTTGTGTGTGTGTGTGTGTGTGTGTAAGTTTTTGTGTGTGTGTAAGTTTTGGCGTGTGTGTGTGAGTTTTCGTGTGTTTGTGTGTGTAAGTTTTGTGTGTGTGTGTGTGTGTAAGTTTTTGTGTGCATGTAAGTTTTTGTGTGCATGTAAGTTTTCGTGTGCATGTGTAAGTTTTTGTGTGTGTGTGTTTGTGTGTGTGTGTATGTGTAAGTTTTTGTGTGTGTAAGTTTTGGCGTGTGTCTGTAAGTTTTCGTGTGTGTGTGTGTGTGTGCACAAGTTTTTGTGTGTGTGTGTGTGAGTTTTTTTTGTGTTCATGTGTAAGTTTTTTTTTGTGTGTGTGTGTGTAAGTTTTTTTGTGTGTGTGTAAGTTTTGGCGTGTGTGTGTGAGTTTTCGTGTGTGTGTGTGTGTGTAAGTTTTGTGTGTGTGTGTGTGTGTGTGTGTGTGTGTAAGTTTTTGTGTGCATGTAAGTTTTTGTCCGCATGTAAGTTTTCGTGTGCATGTGTAAGTTTTTGTGTGTGCGTGTGTGTGTGAGTTTTCGTGTGTGTGTGTGTAAGTTTTGACGTGTGTGTGTAAGTTTTCGTGTGTGTGAGTAAGTTTTGGCGTGTGTGTGCAAGTTTTCATGTGTGTGTGTGTAAGTTTTCGTGTGCATGTAAGTTTTGGCGTGTGTGTGTAAGTTTTTGCGTGTGGGTCTAAGTTTTTGTGCGTGTGTGTGTGAGTTTTTTGTGTTCATGTGTAAGTTTTTGTGTGTGGATGTAAGTTTTTTGTGTGTGTGTGTGTAAGTTTTGCGTGTGTGTGTGAGTTTTCGTGTGTGTAAGTTTTTTTTTGTGTGTGTGTGTGTATAAGTTTGTGTGTGTGTGTGTGTGTGCGTGTGTGTGTGTGTGTAAGTTTTTGTGTGTGTAAGTTTTGGCGTGTGTGTGTAAGTTTTCGTGTGTGTGTGTGTGTAAGTTTTGTGTGTGTGTGTGTGTGTGTGTGTAAGTTTTTGTGTGTGAGTGTGTGAGTTTTTTTTTGTTCATGTGTAAGTTTTTGTGTGTGTGTGTGTGTGTGTGTGTAATTTTTTGTGTGTGTGTAAGTTTTGGTGTGTGTGTGTGAGTTTTCGTGTGTGTGTGTGTGTGTGTGTGTGTGTAAGTTTTTGTGTGCATGTAAGTTTTTGTGTGCATGTAAGTTTTTGTGTGCATGTAAGTTTTCGTGTGCATGTGTAATCCCAAATCATAGGTTTCAGACAGCATTCACCAACGAAATACTAGGAAACCTTATCTCAGAAAAGCCTGAAATAGCAAACTATTCATCCCAAACTAGAAGTTTCAGTCAACAAACGCCTATGAGAGATTAAGAATCATAACTCTGAAAAGTCCAAAAAGCAAACTACACCTCCCAAATCATGATTTTCTGACAACACACACCTATGAAAGGCTAAGAAATCTAGCTCAGAAAAGTCAAAAATAGCAAATTAACCATCCCAAATCATAGGTTTCAGTCAACACACACCTACGAATGGCTAAGAAACCTAGCTCAGAAAAGTCAAAAAATAGCAACCCACACATCCCAATCATAGGTTTCAGACACCACACACCTATGAAAGACTAAGAAATCTGGTTATGAAAAGTCAGAAATAGTAATTTACATATCCCAAATCATAAGTTTCAGACAACACTCACCTATGAACGGCTAAGAAACCTAGCTCAGAAAAGTCAAAAATAGCAAACTAGTCATCCCAAACTATAGGTTTCAGACAACAAACACCTATGAGTGACTAAGAAATCCAGCTCAGAAAAGTCAAAAGTAGCAATCCACCCATCCCAAATCATAGGTTTCAGACAACACACACCTATGAAAGACTAAGAAATCCAGCTCAGAAAAGTCAAAAATAGCAAACTACATATCCCAAATCATAGGTTTCAGTCAACACACACCAACGAAAGACTAAGAAACCTAGCTCAGAAAAGTCAAAAATAGCAAACTACTCATCCCAAACTATTGGTTTCAGACAACATTCACCTACGAAATACTAGAAAACCTTAGCTCAGAAAAGCCTGAAATAGCAAACTACACATCCCAAATCATAATGTTCTAACAACACATACCTATGAAAGGCTAAGAAACCTAGCTCAGAAAAGTCGAAAATAGCAAACTACACATCCCAAATCATAGGTTTCAGACACCACACACCTATGAAAGACTAAGAAATCCAACTCAAAAAAGCCCGAAATAGTAATTTACATATCCCAAATCATAAGTTTCAGACAGCATTCACCTACGAAATACTAAGAAACCTTAGCTCAGAAAAGTCTGAAATAACCAACTACTCATCCCAAACTCGAAGTTTCAGACAACAAACACCTATGAGTGACTAAGAATCCTAGCTCTGAAAAGTCTAAAAAGCAAACTACACCTCCCAAATCATAATTTTCAGAAAGGACACACCTATGAAAGGCTAAGAAATCTAGCTCAGAAAAGTCAAAAATAGCAAATTAACCATCCCAAATCATAGGTTTCAGTCAACACACACCAACGAAAGACTAAGAAACCTAGCTCAGAAAAGTCAAAAATAGCAAACTACTCATCCCAAACTATTGGTTTCAGACAACATTCACCTACGAAATACTAGAAAACTTTAGCTCAGAAAAGCCTGAAATAGCAAACTACACATCCCAAATCATAATTTTCTAACAACACATATCTATGAAAGGCTAAGAAACCTAGCTCAGAAAAGTTGAAAATAGCAAACTACACATCCCAAATCATAGGTTTCAGACACCACACACCTATGAAAGACTAAGAAATCCAACTCAGAAAAGTCAAAAATAGCAAACTACATATCCCATATCATAAGTTTCAGTCACCACACACCTATGAAAGACTAAGAAATCCAACTCAAAAAAAGCCCGAAATAGTAATTTACATATCCCAAATCATAAGTTTCAGACAGCATTCACCTACGAAATACTAAGAAACCTTAGCTCAGAAAAGTCTGAAATAGCCAACTACTCATCCCAAACTCGAAGTTTCAGACAACAAACACCTATGAGTGACTAAGAATCCTAGCTCTGAAAAGTCCAAAAAGCAAACTACACCTCCCAAATCATAATTTTCAGAAAGGACACACCTATGAAAGGCTAAGAAATCTAGCTCAGAAAAGTCAAAAATAGCAAATTAACCATCCCAAATCATAGGTTTCAGTCAACACACACCAACGAAAGACTAAGAAACCTAGCTCAGAAAAGTCAAAAATAGCAAACTACTCATCCCAAACTATTGGTTTCAGACAACATTCACCTACGAAATACTAGAAAACTTTAGCTCAGAAAAGCCTGAAATAGCAAACTAAACATCCCAAATCATAATTTTCTAACAACACATATCTATGAAAGGCTAAGAAACCTAGCTCAGAAAAGTCGAAAATAGCAAACTACACATCCCAAATCATAGGTTTCAGACACCACACACCTATGAAAGACTAAGAAATCCAACTCAGAAAAGTCAAAAATAGCAAACTACATATCCCAAATCATAAGTTTCAGTCAACACACACCAACGAAAGGCTAAGAAACCTAGCTCATAAAAGCCTGAAAAAGCAAACTACTCATCCCAAACTATTGGTTTCAGACAACATTCACCTAGGAAATACTAGGAAACCTTAGCTCAGAAAAGCCTGAAGTAGCAAACTACACATCCCAAATCATAGGTTTCAGACAACACACATCAACGAACGACGGGGGACCGGGGGAGGACGTTTGGGACCCAGGGAGGACGTTTGGGGATCCGGGGGCCCTTGAGGATTGAGTGGTCTTTTGAGAGCCCGGTGGACCTTTGGGGACCGGGGAGGGCCTTTGGGAGCCCAGTGGACCTTTGGGGACCGGGGGAGAACCTTTGGGGGCCCGGGGGACCCTTGGAGGCCGGTTGGCTCTTTGGGAGCCCGGGGGACCTTTGAGGACCAGGGGAGGGCCTTTGGGGGTCTGAGGAGGGCGTTTGGGGGATAACATTTCGAAATTTTTACTTTTTAGTTTACTTTTTGCGGCGCATTCCTGCAGCGCATTCCTGCGGCGCACCCTGCGGTGCCTCCCTGCGGCGCATCTCCTGCGGCGCATCCCTGCGGCACATCCTGCGGCGCTTTCCTGGCCCACGGCGCATCCCGGCTGCGCTTCTCTGGTCCGGGGGACCTTTGGGGGCCGGGGGAGGGCCCTTGGGGCACATGGAGGGCCTTTGGGGCACAGGGAGGGCCTTTGGGGGTCCGGGGGGGCAGTTGGGGACCGGTGGAGGGCCTTTGGGACCCCGTTGGTCCTTTGGGAGCTCGATGGGCCTTTGGGGGGCCCGGGGATGGCCTTTGGAGGTCTGGGTGGGCCTTTGGGGGCGCCGGTGGTCCTTTGGGAGCTTGGGGGACCTTTGAGGACCGGGGGCTTCCTTCGGGGTTGGGGTAGGAGGATTGGAACCCTTTGGGGTTGGGTTAGAGGACCTCACAACACTGTTCAAATGAAACTTGTGTATTATAACGACCACAGAGTTTCACCATTAAATTCTCTTCTAAAATCTCTTCAAAAATCATCTTTTAAAATGTCTCTAACTGTTTCGCCGAAATAGTTCCATAACCTGTCTAAAACAGTTTCGCCCAAATAATCCCTAAACGTAATTTCAGCGTGTTCCTTTTGTTTGGCATCCCTGTGCTTTCACATTTGAAATTACAAAAGAAACCCTTTCGCGCGCTAAAACAATTCATCGCTAAGATGTTTCTTGGAGAATTGTTTCCATGGCCTTTGGCTATTAATATCCTTTTGGTCGAACTCCAAAGAGTTGTTTCCGAGTCAAAGACATTAATGACTTGGATCTATTCCTGGAGAATCGTTTCTAGGCGGAAGTTTTTAAAGTCTGACAGATGATGTCATTGATTGATTGATCTGTCATGAAAGGGGAAATTAATTTGTTGTTTCTAAGGGGAATTATTGATTCACGATAGGTGAATTGAGGTCGACAGCACAGGTGTTCCAAGGTCGATGTTGTTGTTGTTGTTGTAAGTGCACGCTCTCAGCGAATGTCAAGGTCGATGTTGTTGTTGTTGTTGACACACTTTGATTACGCAATCAAGTTCTCGGAAATTCACTTCCCCCATCGATTACGCAATCAAGTTCTCGGAAATCCACTTCCCCCTCGAGTCCTAGATCAATAACATTGTTCCCGTTAGAATTCAATGCGCATGTGCAACCTTCGTTCCGGAGTTATTACACATAGAAACATCAAATAAATCGACCTTGAAGGAAGAGATCATTGACCGATTACGTAATCATTCTCCCTAGGGATTCCATGCCCTTATTTGGGGTGCAAAAAAAGTTATAGGTGGCAGCAGGGTGTTCGTACGGGAGTAGCACCTCCCCTTCTACTCCCCACAACCCTCAGGGTAAGGGTTTTAAGTTATGCCCTGGGGGCATATAAGGTTTTTATAGAAGGCCCTCCCCACGCCCATCATTCCCCCAAACACATCCAATCAAAATTTTGAGATAGCCATTTTGTTCAGCGTAGTTGATTTCCAGATAGAAGATATGTTTTTGAGGAGGACAATCCCCCACAACCCTCAGGGCAAGGGTTTTAAGTTATGCCCTGGGTGCATATAAGGTTTTTATAGAAGGCGGTGTCGTAGAAACTTCAAAAAAGGCTCATTCGATTGGAAATTCCGAGGGCTAGTGCCCTTTGTAATAGTCGAAAGTGATTTAAGGGCAACTAACCCCCCTCTCACGCCCTCCTTTTCCCCAAACACATCCAATCAAAATTTTAAGACAGCCATTTTATTAAACGTAGTTTTAAGTTCTGGAAATTAGGTCTTTGAGGATTACAACTCCCCCTAAGCCCTCAGGGCAAGGGTTGTAATTTAAGGATTCTCCGAATGTAATGCCCTGGGTAAGTAATGCCCTGGGGCATAACTTATTAAGAGGGGTTTATAACTTATGGGAAGGGGTTTTGTATGGGAAGAACACATAGGAAATCTATTATAATTATCCAATTATAAGGTTAAAATACATACTCTGTGATAGATGCAAAATTGCTTTGGCACACAAATTCCTATTAAGGTCAATTCCATACAGTCGTGATCCCTTTATGTCAGCAAGTGAAATGGTCTAAACCCCCTTATTGGAGCTATTTTTTCAATCCATTCATTGTTGTCAATCGCTGTCCACAAGTTATGCAAGCTGTCTATTGTTCATATATAAGGTTTTTATCAAAGAGGTAATCGTATACACTTTGAAAAAAGCCTCATTCGTTTTAAATTGAAAGTTCTAGATCCATTTTTTAAAGTCAAGAATAATCGGACAGTAAGCACCCCCCCATGCCATAAAAACTTGAAACTTTTTGCAATCAAAAACGAACAAAAATTAATTAAAAAAAACTTTCCGAAAAATAAGTTTTTTAAAGAAAAGTAAAGGCCATTTTAAACTTAAGCTCAGGTGATACAAAGACCTGTTAAAATTAAAATTCGAGACGACCAGAAATTACTATTAAAGAGTAAATGAAACCCAAAACGAGCAGAAATTAAATAAACAATCATAGCAAAAAACATACAACAAGTAATAACATAAATGAATAAATAGATCTTAAAGCGAGTAATGCTTAGATTGAATATGAAAATCAAGCTTAAAACGAAGACAAATATTTTGCTATTAAAGTATAAATGAAACTTAAAACGAACAGAAATTAAATAACAATCAATGCGAACAAACATACAATATATATTAATGTAAATGAATAAATAAATCTTAAAACGAGTTAAACTTAAGTTGAATATGCAAATCAAGTTTGAATCGAATAAAAATAACTAAAAACAAGAGTTTGGGTATCGTCTCACTGCAGAAGCCTAAAACCTACTGCGTCATTGGCGCTTTACTGAAAACGAATTATCTGACAAATGTTTTCTTCTGTACTTAATATTGAAAATAAATATTAAAATTACAGTAAAATTTTGAACTGATGAGCTTTTAGCAATTAATATCATTATGCATCGAATATTCAGTTTAATTTATTAGTTCTTTTCAAGATTGGTCAAGATAAATATAGTTTCACTACAAGCAAAATTTGGATACTGCCCCCTTCTTTAACTGTAAAAACCTAAAGCCTTCTGCGTCATTGGTGCTTCACTGAATACAAATTACTCGTATATTACAAATTTATTATTTCCAGTTCTTGTAGCATTGAAAATGAAAATAAAAATTACAGTGAAAAAAAATCTTGAACTGATGGATCTGTTAACGATTAATATCATTATATATCTAATATTCAATTTGATTTTGTTTATACTTTCCAAGACTGTTCAAGACTCGTATAGTTTTGCCATTTTTTTTTAACTCTGCCATTTTTTGTAACTAATCGTGTTAGTTTGTTATGAAAACATTCTATGGCTTCTATGCATTTCTATTTGAGCGGAAAACTGCACCTCAAACTTTGTGGAACATGCAATTTCTTGCATGAAACACCAAAATATAATAAAATGTCAAGTTTCGGAGTTTTCCACCACTCGCAAGCAAGTGCCATTGGTATTTTTAAATCCGCATGGTCAATTTTGGGGGGTGGAGGGTAGGCTAATTCTCGTAGCAGCCCCATTCCGTCGTGGTATGGTTCACATTTTCAACACCTGGCGTCCGGACTGTCATATAATCTACCAAGCATACAACTACCCCAAGTCAGTATCAATAAATAAATGAAACCCAAAACGAACAAAAATTAAAATAAATATTAGAGTCAAACTCGAAACGAGCATAAATTAATGTGAGTAGGGTTCAAAACCCCTGTGCTTTCTAAAAGCCAGAATATAATCTGTTCTTTACTGAAAAAAAATTCAAATGAGTTTACTGAAAAAAATAAATGTGCATTGTCAATTTAATATACATATGATGATATTTATTCCCTAAAATCTTAATTAATTTTTGATTTCTTAAAGTTACAAAAGTGAAAATATTTCAAAGAATTGTTTTCAGTAAAGCGCCAATGACGCAGTAGGTTTTAGGCTTCTGCAGTGAGACGATACCCAAACTCTTGTTTGTAGTTATTTTTATTCGATTCAAACTTGATTTGCATATTCAATTTAAGTTTAACTCGTTTTAAGATTTATTTATTCATTTACATTAATATATTGTATGTTTGTCCGCATTGATTGTTATTTAATTTCTGTTCGTTTTAAGTTTCATTTATACTTTAATAGCAAAATATTTGTTTTCGTTTTAAGCTTGATTTTCATATTCAATCTAAGCATTACTCGCTTTAAGATCTATTTATTCATTTATATTATTACTTGTTGTATGTTTTTTGCTATGATTGTTTATTTAATTTCTGTTCGTTTTGGGTTTCATTTATTCTTTAATAGTAATTTCTGGTCGGTTTGAGTTTGAAATTTAACAGGTACTTGTATCTCCTGAGCTTAAGTTTAAAATGGCCTTTACTTTTCTTTGAAAAACTTATTTTTCGGAAAGTTTTTTTTTCATTAATTATTGATAACACCTATAATAGGTCTATAGTGTTCCTGAGTTAAAAATGACACACTAAAATTTATGTAACACTTACATCAACAGTAGAACAAAATGTCACATAACAGGTTTCAGCCATAATCAACCATAATCGTCAACAGGCTTAAATTGAACAGCCGCATACAGGCAAAGAATCATAGGCAGCGCAATCGCGCTGCCTAAGTAAAGAACGATGTTGGCACAATGTATTATTTACTTTTTTTTCCATACCAGGGCACTTCGTGTCGAAGGAGTTGTCGTAGAAAATTCGAAAAAGGCTCATTAGATTGGAAATTGTGGCTTTTGTCCTTTTTAATACTCGAAAGGGATTGGAGGGCAACTAACCCCCTTCCACGCCCACCATTTCCCCAAGCATATTCAATCAAAATTTTGACATAGCCATGTTGTTTAGCGTAGTTGATTTCCAGTTAGAAAATATGTTTTTGAGGAGGACACTCCCCCACAACCCTCAGGGCAAGGGTTTTAAGTTATGCCCTGGGGGCATACAAGAGCTATGTTGACACAATATATTATTTATTATTATTTTTTCCTTTAGACCAGTGCACTTCGTATCGAAGAAGTTGTCGTAGAAACTTCGAAAAGGGGTCATTCAATTTGAAATTGGAGTGGCTTGTACCCTTTTTAATAGTTGAAAGCGAATTGAAGGCAACTAACACCCCTTCCACGCCCGCCATTTCCCGAAACACATCCAATCAAAATTTTGAGATAGCCATTTTTCTTAGCGTAGTTGATTTCCTGTTAGAAATTATGTTTTTGAGGAGGACACTCCCTTAGAGCCTTCAGGGCAAGGGTTGTAGGTTAAGCCCTGTGGGTATATAAGGTTCTTATAGAAAACGTTGTCGCAGAAACTTCAAAAAAGGCTCATTCGATTGGAATTTCAAAGGGCTAGGGCCCTTTTTAATAGTCGAAAGTGATTGGAGGGTAACTAACACCCCTCTCACGCCCACCTTTTTCCCAAACACATCCAATCAAAATTTTAAGACATCAATTTTGTTCAACGTAGTTGAAAGTTCTGGAAATTAGGTCTTTTAGGATGATCACACCATCAGAGCCCTCAGTGCAAGGGTTTTAAGTTATGCCCTGGGGGCATATAAGGTTTTTATAGAACGCGTTGTCGTAGAAACTCAAAAAGGGCTCACTCAATTGGAAATCCAAAGGGCTAGGGCCCTTTTTAATAGTTGAAAGTGATTGAAGGGCAACTAACCCCCCTCTCACGCCCACCATTTTCCCAAACACATTCAATCAAAATTTTGAGACATCAATTTTGTTCAACGTAGTTGAAAGTTCTGGAAATTAGGTCTTTTAGGATGATAACACCATCAGAGCCCTCAGTGCAAGGGTTTTAAGTTATGCCCTGGGGGAATATAAGGTTTATATAGAAAGTTGTTGTAGAAATTTCTAAAAGGGTTCATTTAATTTGAAATCTAAATTGCCCTTTTTAGTAGCCGAAAGTGAGTGGAGAGTAATTAACCCCCCTCTCACGCCCACCATTTCCCCAAAGACATTGAATCAAAGTTTAGAGATAGCCATTTTGTTCAACGTAGTTGAAAGTTCTGGAAATTATGTATTTGAGGATGAAAAACCCCCTAGAGCCCCAAGGGCAAAGGTTGTAAGTTATGCCCTGGGGGTATATAAGGTTTTTATCGATAGAGTTGTCGTGAAAATTTCAAAAGGGGCTTATTCAATTGGAAATTGGGAGGGCTAGTGCCCTTTTTAATAGTCGAAAGTGATTAGAGGGTAACTAACCCCCCTCACACGCCCACCAGCAGAAATTAACATAAATTGGGCTCAAGACCCCTATGCCTTACCAAGGCCAGAACATAATTTGCACTTTACTGAAAAAAATACAAATGAATGTGCATCGTCAGTTTAATATACATATGCTGATATTTAGTAATAAAAATGTTAATATTCTTTGATTTATTAAAGTTATAAAAGTAAAAACATTTATATTTTTTTCAGTAAAGTACAAATTATGTTCTGGCCTTGGGAAGGCATAGAGGTTTTGAGCCAAACTTATGTTAATTTCTGCTCGTTTTGAGTTTGAATCGGTTATTTATTGTAATTTCTGTTCGTTTAGGGTTTCATTTATTTATCGATACTGATTTGTGGTAGTTTCACGCTTAGTAGATTATTTGATTTTATTTTTGCTCATTTTTTGTTTAATGGAGTTCTTTACTTTTCTTTGAAAAACTTATTTTGTGGAAAAAGTTTTTTTAATTAATAAAGCTAAAGAAGCATCGGCGGCAGTACAATTTTCCTTGGAAACTTCTGTTCTTTGTTTCAGATGTACATTAATTTGAGATTCTATCATTTTTCTTTTTTTTATATTCTATAGCATTTTAAAGAATGAAAGATCATAAGCCGAACTTGCTGTAAGGAGGTCTAATTTTTGTGTAATTTGGTAACTCAATTTTCAGTAAGAGTTGAAACCCCATTTCTCTAATATATCGGAAATAAAGCGACAATTTCAAATTAGCTTGAATTTGAAAACAACTTCGCTTTGCGTAACTAGTCATAAATCTTGCAGTGACATTTCTTTGTTCAAGTATCGAACGACTTTTGAACCCGTTATAAATATTTGAAGACCCAATCTAGACCAGTTTGGTATAACACAAAGAGGAATGCAAGGCCTCAAAAAACTGGAAAAAAACTACTTTTTAACAAAAAGGTTGGTGACTGGTTAAAAGAATGGGGGAAAGGTCGCTAAGCGAATCAAGTACCAAGATAGATAAGATAAGATAAGATAAGATAAGTTTTATTCTTCATTAAATACACATACAATATTAGATGTTATAAATCCCTCAAAGGCTCATTGGCCTGTACAAAGAGGGAAGACATATGAATTACATACTCAAGGATAAAAAACAAAAGAAAATTTAAAATGATCACTTACTCACATATGAAGGAGAAGAAAAGAAAATATAAATAAAATAGAAACTATAGAAAAAATTAGAATAAATAAACTAAATTAATTAATTATATTAAATAGACTCAAAAAAAAAAAAAAAAAAAAATATTACTATAAGCGAATTCCTGTCGTCGAAACAGACTGTAATTATTAGACTGTAATAAAATGGTGCGAAAGCAATAAAATTTAACCTATCTTCATGAATGCTGCTCCTTAGTGAACTATACAAGTTTCACCAATAAAAAATGATAATCATACCTGAGGCCTGGGAGTCATAGCGCAGAGAAAACCACCATAAAACAAACTAACCATTCAGGGGACATCAACTCCACAAAAAAAAAAAAAAAAAAAAAAAAATTATTCAGTTTGATTCTTAACTAAATGGTCCTTAAGAATCCTCTTGAAAGTGCCAAACGAGTGACATTTCTGTACTGAAGAAGGCAGGGAGTTCCAAACCTGATGACAAGCGATGAGGGGATTGAAATCTGACCGCACAGTGGGAGTAGGAGGAATGCAGATATTATGTGACGAACGAAGGTTATATGGAGCTGAATCAGAAATAAACTGAGGAGTTTTTTGAAGAGATTTTGGAAGATTGCCATGAAGCTGATGAAAAACAAAAGAAGCACAAGAAAGAATGTAGATAGACTGTAGATTTAGAAGCGGTCTTGGTGAAGAACGGTTGGTGTCCATAACCAGACGCCGTGTTTTATCATACATGACAGAAAGCGACCGCAGTGTAGAAGGAAAAGTAGACATCCATACTATGGGGCAATAAGAGACATATGACTGGACAAGGCAGAAAAAAAGAAGCTTCAGAATAGATCCAGGAAAGGTGTGTTTGAGTTTTCGAATGACACCCAAACTCCGTGAGACCTTAACCCTAATCATGGCTATATGGTGTCTAAACGAAAGGTTCTCATCAAGCAGGATACCAAGAAATCGGACCAACCGATTCTTTGGTCTACACAAGAAGCCTTGTGACACCTGAAGCTGTGTCAGTTGAGGGAAAGCTACACCAATTCGAGAAAAAATAAGAAAATGTGACTTGGTAACATTCAAGGCCAAGTAATTCGCCTCAAACCATGAAACTACTCTCTCAAATATTGCCACCAGATTAGACCTGACATCACATTCCGTCCTCCCTAGAGTCCCAAAAGTGCTGTCGTCAGCAAAAGCAACGAGGCAATCTTCATTAGAAGTAGCATTGGGACACGAAGGAACATCCGGATGACACAGATTGCAGCATACCAGAGGACTGGTGTTCTTGACTGCTGAAATCAGATCATTGACATAAATCAGAAATAAAACGGGGCCAAGAACAGATCCCTGGGGGACACCATATTCTACTTCAGAAGGGCTTCGGAAAAGCGGATCAATTGAAATAAGTCTACCAGAAAGATATGATTCAAACCAAGAAAAAACATTTGATCTTATACCAATATGCGATAATTTCCAAAGAAGAATCTGATGAGTCAAAGAATCAAAAGCTTTACGAACATCCAAAAATAAAGCTGCCGGGATAAGACCAAAATCTATTGCCGAATGAATGAAATTCAAGAGAGATGCGCAAGCATGCTCTGTAGAGTGATTCGCTCGGAATCCAAACTGGAAATCATGGAAAAAATTTTTGACATCCAGAAAACTAAGAAGCCTGGATAGCATAGCCTTCTCAAAAATTTTGCTGAAAACAGATAGAAGAGAAATTGGCCTATAATTAGCAGGATCACTCCGGGACCCACCTTTATACAGCACTATAACCTTAGCTCGCTTGAGTGATTCAGGGAAAATTCCATTCACGAAAGACAGATTGACAAGCTTAGTCAATGGTGACAGAATAGCGGGAAGAACGGCACGGATAACCCTTGTAGGAATTCTGTCTGGCCCTGAAGACGATGAACCTTTAAGTGCATTTACGATCCGAGCTACCTCAAACTCAGAAACAGGGTTCAAAACCATTGACTTTAAACATGGGGGTCCAAGATAGGCTCTGAAATCGCAACGAGGAGTTGTAGAGCTCACAGATGAAGCAGTCGCTTTTCCTATATTAGCAAAATAAGACGTAAGCTCTAGCTGAACATTTTCTTCTCCTTGGACAGTTTTACCGTCAACTATCAGCGTTGTTGGAACTGAAGGCGGAGGGGGAGTAGGTTTAAGTACAGAATTAATAATTTTCCATGTCTTCCCAACATCCTTTCCACACTCAGAAAATTTCCTGTGATAATACTGAGACTTGGCCTTCCGACACAGAGAATTAAATATATTCCTATAGGCCTTGAACCGCTGATGATGAGAAGCAGATGACGAAGCCTTATATAGTTTCCACAGATAATTTTTCCTTTTCCAGCTTTTATGGAGACCTGGAGTCATCCACGGATTCAGCAGTACTATCCTTTTCGAGGTATGAGGCTTTGGATTCTGGTGGCAAACTTCTAGGATACCTTCTTTTACTGAATCATAAAAGAAATCAAAAGAGCGGTTAAAATCCGATTCAGAATCCAAACTATCCCATGACTGATCAGTCAAACGAGATTTAAGTAGACTGATCTCACTGACACCAAAACGGAAAAATGGGAGATTAGATGGCGAAACTTTACGCTGCGATCGATTAGCAGTCCTATACCGTGAAATAGCAGGGAAATGATCAGAAATATCACTAATCATCACCGAATTATCTAAGACATCTAGTGACGAAAAAATATTATCAATAAGTGATGCATGCATCTCAGTAACTCGGGTTGGTATACAAACTGAAGGTAGAGCTCCCGCAGAAAGCATCATTGACAAAAAATCTGCAGCCGAAGCAGAATTTTGATCCAGCAGGTTAATATTGAAATCCCCCATAAGGATTAGTTCGCAAGGATGCTTTTGGAGTAAGTCCAAAACCTCTTCTAGAATTTTCATAAACGAAGGAATAGATCCACTAGGGGATCTGTAAACCAAACCAACAACTAAATTCTTACAACCTGACTTAATCTCAATAAAAAGGGATTCAAAGATTCCTTCCTCATTTCTACTCAAATCACTTCGGAAATTATATACAAGATGATCGGCAATATACAGGGCAAGGCCACCTTTCGCCATCTGTTTTCGGTTCATCCTCTCCATCCTAAATCTTTGGATATCTAAAAGCATATCCTTTTTTGAATCCAGGAAAGTTTCACACAATCCAATAACATCCGGAGTTCCACCACTGACGATCCGTTTCAGCTCATCAAAAGAGGAACAAAGTCCCTGAATGTTTAGGTGAAGCACAGAGAAAATACCATCTTGTTTAGAAGAGGCAGAACCACTTAATTGCGAAACATACTTACTTTCAATAACCGATTTAGGATCATTATAATTCCTATTCCTACTTCCAACTGAATTATTAATTATACTTTCTATATCTAAAGGATTATTTTGTAACTCAACAAAACGTTCCCCCAAAGAGTTAACATCACCCTGGTCACTAAAAGAATTAATCATTTTACTTACGGTGGATAGTAAATCCGCTCCGCGACCAAACTCACCAGACCAAAGGTTAACGACTTCACAGCAGAGCTATGGTATCTATGCAGAAGAAAAATATTAACATCGAAAAATGACACAACCGAAGTAATAAAAAGAAAAAAAATAAAAAAAAATACCGAAAAGTGCACCCAAAAATAAATAGAAACAAACAATATTTTTGAGAAGAAAAAAAAAAAAAAAAAAAAAAAAAAGAGAAGAAAAAAATGAACCAAAAACTAGTGAATTGGTATAGATAAAAAAAGAAAAGGGACAATAAACAAACAATCAATGAGAGAACAAAAAAAAAAAAAAAAAAAAAAAAAAAACAGACAGAAAAAACAAACAAAAAAAAAAAACAACTAGATACAGTCAGCGAGAGACCTTATTTTTTTTATTGGAGTCCCGTCACTAGGCTTTGCCAATATTTGTCCCCGATCAGACCAAGCATTCCGCTGACCGAATCTGTCTTTCGCCGCATTCAGAATATCTCGTCTCTGAAAGTTGAAAGTAACTTACGGATCAGAGACAAATCGAGGTAGTTTTGCCTCGGAAGCTAGGAACATGAGTAAGTGAAGTCTTTCTAACTAGGATAGAAAACTACTACTAGCCTGTATAAATTTCCTTTGAGAATAATACTGAAATAAGGTAATAAGCTTCAGAAAGATTTCTGTCGCTTGGGCTAAACTCAGGTCTTGTGCTGAATTAGTTTAATATTTACATTTGAGATAATTAAACTGAAATTGGAGTCAGGGCAAAAATCTTCTTTTGAGGGTTGTCAATAGATTTGTTATTAAAGGACGCGTGATGAAAGGCAACGCGCTAGCGCTGCCTAAGTAAAGAACGATGTGGGCACAATGTAATTTTTTTTGTTTGTTTGTTTTTTTTCTCCATACTCGGGCACTTCGTATCGGAGGAGTTGCCGTAGAAAGTTCGAAAAGGGCTCATTCGATTGGAAATTGGAGTGGCTAGTGCCCTTTTTAATAGTCGAAAGTGATTGGAGGGAAACTAGCCCCCTCATGCCCATCCTTCCCCCAAATACATCCAATCACAATTTTGAGATAGCCATTTTGTTCAGCGTTGTTGATTTCCAGATAGAAAATATCTTTTTGAGGAGGACACTCCCCCACAACCCTCGGGGCAAGGGTTTTAAGTTATGCCCTGAGGGCATATAAGATCAATTATGACACAATGTACAGTTTATTATTTTTTTTCTTTGACGCAGGGCACTTCATATAGAAGGGCTTGTCGTAGAGACTTCAAAAGGGGTTCATTCGATTGGAAATCGAAAGTTCTAGTGCCCTTTTTAATAGTCAACAGTGATTAAAGGGCAACTAGTGCCCCCCCCCTCACGTCAATCATTCTCCCAAAGTTATGCCCTGGGGCATATAGGGTTTTTATTGAAGGTGTTGTCGTGGAAATGTCAAAACAGGCTCATTTGATTGGAAATTCAAAGGGCTAGAGCCCTTTTTGATGGTCGAAAGGGATTGGAGGGCAACTAGCCCCCCCCCCACACCCATCATTCCCCAAACATGTCCAATAATAATTTTTAGATTTTGTTCAGCGTAGTTGATTTCAAGATAGAAAATGTGTTTTTGAGGATGACACTCCCCCACAACCCTCAGGGTAAGGGTTTTAAGATATGCCGTGGGGGCATATAAAGTTTTTATAGAAGGTGTTGTCGTAGAAACTTCAAAAAAGGCTCATTTGATTGGAAAATCAAAGGGCTAGAGCTCTTTTGAATAGTCGAAAGTGATTGGAGGGCAACTAGCCCCCCACCCCATCTTTCCCCCAAACACATCCAATAAAAATTGTTAGATAGCCATTTTGTTCAACGTAGTTGAGTTCCAGATAGAAAATATGTTTTTGAGGAGGACACTCCCCCACAACCCTCAGGGCAAGGGTTTTAAGTTATGCCCTGGGGGCATATAAGGTTTTTATAGAAGGTGGTGTCGTAGAAACTTCAAAAAAGGCTCATTCGATGGGAAATTCCGAGGGCTAGTGCCCTTTGTAATAGTCGAAAGTGATTTAAGGGCAACTAACCCCCCTCTCACGCCCACCTTTTCCCCAAACACATCCAATCAAAATTTTAAGACAGCCATTTTATTAAACGTAGTTTTAAGTTCTGGAAATCAGGTCTTTGAGGATTACAACTCCCCCTAAGCCCTCAGGGCAAGGGTTGTAATTTAAGGATTCTCCGAATCCTTCATATTATTTCTTAAGGAAGGGATGCTCGTATAAACTTTAGAGAGGGCTCGTATAAACTTGAATAATATTGAAGGTGTTGTCGTAGAAACTTCAAAACAGGCTCATTCGATTTGAAATTCAAAGGGCTTTTGCCCTTTTTAATAGTCGAAAGTGATTGGAGGGCATCTAGCCCCCCCCACGCCAATCATTCCCCCAAACACATCCAATCAAAATTTTGAGATAGGCATTTTGTCAGCGTAGCTGATTTCTAGATAGAAAATATCTTTTTGAGAAAATATCACATATACGGTTTTTATAGAAGGCGTTATCGTAGACACTTCAAAACAGGCTCATTCGATTGAAAATTCAAAGGGCTAGTACCCTTTTTAATAGTCGAAAGTGATTGGATGGCACCTAGCCCCCCCCCAAATCCTATCAATCCCCAAAACACATCCAACCAAAATTTTGAAATAGCCATTTTGTTTAGCGTAGGCTAGTTGATTTCCAGATAGAAAATATTTTTTTGAGGAGGGTACTTCCCCGCAAACCTCAGGGCAAAGGTTTTAAGTTATGGCCTGGGGGTATATGAGCTTTTATAGAAGGCATTGTCGTAGAAACTTCAAAACGTGCTCATTCGATTGGAAATTCAAAGGGTTAGTACCCTTTTTAAAAGTCGAAAGTGATTGGAGGGCAACTAGCCCCTCCCCCACGCCCATAGTTCCTCCAAACACATCCAATCAAAATTTTGAGATAGCCATTTTGTTCAGCATGGTTGATTTCCAAATAGAAAATATGTTATTGAGGAGGAGACTCCCCCACACCCCTCAGGGAAAAGGTTTTAATTTATGCCCTTGGGGCATATAAGGTTTTTATAGAATGCGTTGTCTTAGAAACTTCAAAACAGGCTAACTTGATTAGGAATTCAAAGAGCTAGTGCCCTTTTTAATAGTTAAAAGTGATGGGAGGGCAACTAGCCCCCCAAGCCGATCATTCCCCCAAACACATCCAATCAGAATTTTGAGATAGCCATTTTGTTTAGGGTAGGCTAGTTGATTTCCAGATAGAAAATATGTTTTTTAGGAGGATACTCCCCCACAAACCTCAAGGCAAGGGTTTTAATTTACGCCCTGGGGGCATATAAGGTTTTTATAAGAAGGCGTTGTCGTAGAAACTTCAAAACAGGCTCATTCGATTGGAAATTAAAAGGGCTAGTTCCCTTCTTAATAGTCGAAAGTGATTGGAGGGGAACTAGCCCCTCCCCCACGCACATAGTTCCTCCAAACACATCCAATCAAAATTTTGAGATAGCCATTTTGTTCAGCGTAGTTGATTTCTCGATAGAAAATATGTTTTGGAGGAGGACACTTCCCGACAACCCTCAGGGCAAGGGTTTTAAGTTATGTCCTGGGGTATATAAAGTTTTTATAGAAGGCGTTGTCATAGAAACTTCAAAAGGGGCTCATTTGATTAGAAATTCAAAGGGCTAGTGCCCTTTTTAATAATTGAAAGGGATTAGAGGGCGACTAGCCCCCCCCCACGTCCATCATTCACCCAAACACATCCAATCAAAATTTTGAGATAGCCATTTTGTTTAGGGTAGGCTAGTTGATTTCCAGATAGAAAATATGTTTTTGAGAAGGACACTCCCCCACAACCCTCAGGGCAAGGGTTTTAAGTTATGCCCTGGGGGCATATAAGGTTTTTATAGAAGGCGTTGTCGTAGAAACTTCAAAAAAGGCTAATTCAATCGGAACTTCAAAGGGCTAGTTCCCTTTTTAATAGTCGAAAGTGATTGGAAGGCAACTAGCCCCTACCCTCACGCTCATCATTCCCCCAAACATATCCAATCAAAACTTTGAGATAGCCATTTTGTTCAGCGTAATTGATTTCCAGATAGAAAATATGTTTTTGAGGAGGACACTCCCCCACAGCCCTCAGGGCAAGAGTTTTAAGTTATGCCCAGGGGGCATATAATCTTTTTATAGAAGGCGTTGTCGTAGAAACTTCAAAAAAAGCTCATTCGATTGGAAATTCAAAGGCCTAGTGCCCTTTTTAATATTCGAAAATAATTGTAGGGCAACTAGCTCCCCCCTCCCACGCCAATCATTCCCCCAAACACATCCAATCAAAATTTTGAGATAGGCATTTTGTCAGCGTAGCTGATTTCTAGATAGAAAATATCTCTTTGAGGAGGAAACTCCCCCACAACCCTCGGGGCAAGGGTTTTATGTTATGCCCTGGGGGCATATACGGTTTTTATAGAAGGCATTATCGTAGACACTTCAAAACAGGCTCATTCGATTGGAAATTCAAAGGGCTAGTGCACTTAAGGTTTAGGGGCATATAAGGTTTTTATAGAAGGCATTGTCGTAGAAACTTCAAAATATGCTCATTCGATTGGAAATTCAAAGGGATAGTGCCTATTTTAATAGTCAAAAGTGATTGGAGGGTAACTAGACCCCCCCCCCCGACGACCATCATTCCTCCAGACACATCCAATCTAAATTGTGAGATCGCCATTTTGTTCAGCGTAGTTGATTTCCATATAGAAAATATGTTTTGAGGAGGACACTCCCCCACAACCCTCAGGGCAAGGGTTTTAAGTTATGCCCTGGGGGGATATAAGGTTTTTATTGAAGGCGTTGTCGTAGAAAATTCAAAACAGGCTCAGTCGATTGGAAATTCAAAGGGCTAGTGCCCTTTTTGATAGTCGAAAGTGATTGGAGTGCAACTAGCCCCCCCCCACGCCCATAATTCCCCCAAACACATTTAATCAAAATTTTAAGATAGCCATTTTCTTCAGCGGAGTTGATTTCAAGATAGAAAATGTGTTTTTGAGGAGGATACTCCCCCACAACCCCCATGACAAGGGTTTTAAGTTATGCCCTGGGGGCATATAAGGTTTTTATAGAAAGCGTTGTCGTAGAAACTCCAAAAAAGGTTCATTCAATTGGTAATTCAAAGGGTTAGTGCCGTTTTTAATAGTCGAAAGTGATTGGAGGGCAACTAGCCCCGCCACACCCAACATTCCCCCAAACACATCCAATCAAAATTTGAGATAGGTATTTTGTCAGCGTAGCTGATTTCCAGATAGAAAATATCTTTTTGAGGAGGACACTCCCCAACAACCCTCAGGGCAAGGGTTTTAAGTTATGCCCTGGGGGGATATAAGGTTTTTATAGTAGGCGTTGTCGTAGAAACTTCAAAGCAGGCTCATTCGATTGGAAATTCAAAGTGCTAGTGCCCTTTTTAATAGTCAAAAGTGATTGGAGGGCAACTAGATCCCCCCCCACGCCAATCATTCCCAAACACACCCAATCAAAATTTTGAGATAGCCATTTTGTTCAGCGCAGTTCATTTCAAGATAGAAAATGTGTTTTTGAGGGGGATACTCCTCCACAACCCCCAGGACAAGGGTTTTAAGTTATGCCCTGGGTGAATATAAGGTTTTTATAGAAGCCGTTATCGTAGACACTTCAAAACAGGCTCATTCGATTGGAAATTCTAAGGGCTAGTGCACTTAAGGTTTAGGGGCATATAAGGTTTTTATAGAAGGCATTGTCGTAGAAACTTCAACATATGCTCATTCGATTGGAAATTCAAAGGGATAGTGTCTTTTTTAATAGTCAAAAGTGATTGGAGGGTAACTAGACCCCCCCCCCCCCGCCCATCATTCCTCCGAACGCATCCAATCTAAATTGTGAGATCGCTATTTTGTTCAGTGTATTTGATTTCCATATAGAAAATATGTTTTGAGGAGGACACTCCCCCACAACCCTCAGGGGAAGGGTTTTAAGTTATGCCTTGGGGGGATATAAGGTTTTTATTGAAGGCGTTGTCGTAGAAACTTCAAACAGGCTCATTCGATTGGAAATTCAAAGGGCTAGTGCCCTTTTTGATAGTCGAAAGTGCTTGGAGTGCAACTAGCCACCCCCCCACACCCATAATTCCCCCAAACACATTTAATCAAATTTTAAGATAGCCATTTTGTTCAGCAGAGTTGATTTAAAGATAGAAAATGTGTTTTTGAGGAGGAGACTCCTCCACAACTCTCATGACAAGGGTTTTAAGTTATGCCCTGGGGGCATATAAGGTTCTTATAGATGGCGTTGTCGTAGAAACTCCAAAAAAGGCTCATTCAATTGGTAATTCAAAGGGTTAGTGCCCTTTTTAATAGTCGAAAGTGATTGGAGGGCAACTAGCCCCCCCCACACCCATAATTCCCCCAAACACATCCAATCAAAATTTGAGATAGGCATTTTGTCAGCGTAGCTGATTTCCAGATAGAAAATATATTTTTGAGGAGGACACTACCCAACAACCCTATGAGCAAGGGTTTTAAGTTATGCCCTGGGGGCATATAAGGTTTTTATAGTAGGCGGTGTCGTAGAAACTTCAAAGCAGGCTCATTCGATTGGTAATTCAAAGGGTTAGTGCCCTTTTTAATAGTCGAAAGTGATTGGGGGGCAACTAGCCCCCACACACCCATAATTCCCCCGAACACATCCAATCAAAATTTGAGATAGGCATTTTGTCAGCGTAGCTGATTTCCAGATAGAAAATATCTTTTTGAGGAGGACACTACCCAACAACCCTATGAGCAAGGGTTTTAAATTATGCCCTGGGGGCATATAAGGTTTTTATAGTAGGTGGTGTCGTAGAAACTTCAAAGCAGGCTCATTCGATTGGAAATTCAAAGGGCTAGTGCCCTTTTTAATAGTCGAAAGTGATTGGAGGGCAACTAGATCCCCCCCCCCCACACGCCAATCATTTCCAAACACACCCAATCAAAATTTTGAGATAGCCATTTTGTTCAGCGCAGTTCATTTCCAGATAGAAAATACCTTTTTGAGGAGGACACTCCCCCACAACCCCCAGGGCATGGGTTTTAAGTTATGCCCTGGGTGCATACAAGGTTTTTATAGAAGGCGTTGTCGCAGAAACTTCAAAAAAAGGCTCATTTGATTGAAAATTCAAAGGGCTAGTGCCCTTTTTAATAGTTGAAAGTGATTGGATGGCACCTAGCCCCCCCACTCCCATCAATCCCCAAAACACATCCAATCAAAATTTTGAAATAGCCATTTTGTTTAGCGTAGGCTAGTTGATTTCAAGATAGAAAATATGTTTTTGAGGAGGACACTCCCCCGCAAACCTCAGGGCAAAGGTTTTAAGTTATGCCCTGGGGGTATATAAGGTTTTTATAGAAGGTGTTGTCGTAGAAACTTCAAAACGTGCTCATTCGATTGGAAATTCAAAGGGCTAGTACCCTTTTTAAAAGTCGAAAGTGATTGGAGGGCAACTACCCCCTCCCACACCAATCATTCCCCCAAACACATCCAATCAAAATTGTTGAGATAGCCATTTTGTTCAGCATAGTTGATTTTCAAATAGAAAATATGTTATTGAGGAGGAGACTCCCCCACACCCCTCAGGGCAAAGGTTTTAATTTATGCCCTTGGGGGATATAAGGTTTTTATAGAAGGCGTTGTCGTAGAAACTTCAAAACAGGCTCATTTGATTAGAAATTCAAAGGGCTAGTGCCCTTTTTAATAGTTGAAAGTGATGGGAGGGCAACTAGCCCCCAAGCCGATCATTCCCCCAAACACATCCAATCAGAATTTTGAGATAGCCATTTTGTTCAGCTTAGGCTAGTTGATTTCCAGATAGAAAATATGTTTTTAGGAGGATACTCCCCCACAACCCTCAGGGCAAGGGCTTTAAGTTATGCCCTGGGGGCATGTAAGGTTTTTATAAGAAGGCGTTGTCGTAGAAAGTTCAAAACAGGCTCATTCGATTGGAAATTAAAAGGGCTAGTTCCCTTCTTAATAGTCGAAAGTGATTGGAGGGGAACTAGCCCCTCCCCCACGCACATCATTCCCCCAAACACATCCAATAAAAATTTTGAGATGGCCATTTTGTTCAGCGTAGTTGATTTCCCGATAGAAAATATGTTTTGGAGGAGGACACTTCCCAACAACCCTCAGGGCAAGGGTTTTAAGTTATGTCCTGGGGTATATAAAGTTTTTATAGAAGGTGTTGTCATAGAAAATTCAAAAGGGGCTCATTTGATTAGAAATTCAAAGGGCTAGTGCCCTTTTTAATAATCGAAAGTCATTGGAGGGCAACTAGCCCCCCCCCCCCCACGTCCATCATTCACCCAAACACATCCAATCAAAATTTTTATATAGCCATTTTGTTTAGCGTAGGCTAGTTGATTTCCAGATAGAAAATATGTTTTTGAGAAGGACACTCCCCCACAACCCTCAGGGCAAGGGTTTTAAGTTATGCCTTGGGGGAATATAATGTTTTTATAGAAGGCGTTGTCATAGAAACTTCAAAAAAGGCTAATTCAATCGAAAATTCAAAGGGCTAGTTCCCTTTTTAATAGTCGAAAGTGATTGGAGGGCAACTAGCCCCTACCCCCACGCCCATCATTCCCCCAGACATATCCAATCAAAACTTTGAGATAGCCATTTTGTTCAGCGTAGTTGATTTACAGATAGAAAATATGTTTTTGAGGAGGACACTCCCCCACAACCCTCAGGGCAAGGGTTTTAAGTTATGCCCAGGGGCATATAATCTTTTTTTAGAAGGCGTTGTCGTAGAAACTTCAAAAAAAGCTCATTCGATTGGAAATTCAAAGGCCTAGTGCCCTTTTTAATATTCGAAAGTGATTGGAGGGCAACTAGCCCCCCTCACGCCTATCATTCCCCAAAACACATCGAATGAAAATTTTGAGATAGTCATTTTGTTGAGCGTAATTGATTTACAGATAGAAAATATGTTTTTGAGGAGGACACTCCACCACAGCCCTCAGGGCAAGGGTTTTAAGCTATGCCCTGGGGGCATATAAGGTTTTATAAAAGACGTTGTCGTAGAAACTTCAGAAAAGGGCTCATTCGATTTGAAATTCAAAGGGCTAGTGCCCTTTTTAATAGTCGAACGTTATTAGTAATATTTTTTGTGTTGTTGTTTAGACCAGGGCACTTCGTACCGAAGGAGTTGTCGTGGGAACTTCGAAAGGGGCTCATTCGATTGCAAATAGACAGGGCTGATGCCCTTTTTTTTAGTCGAAAGTGATTGGAGGGCAACTAATACCCCTTCCACTCCCACCCTCCCATTTGCCCATTATGTTTAAAAACCAAATGTTGCCTTAAGATTAAATCAAAAAGCACTGTGATAATGCTAATTCCCAATAAGGCATCTCAGCAGTATCCCAAAAACGACTGAAGGTATTATGTTCAAACTTTCGAGGCTACTTCTGTTCTTAAAATTTAACCAAATCAAAATAGTGTAAGTGTATCCAAGCTATCAAAGAAAGTAAACAGATTTTTTTGCGAATGGTATCAAGTTTTCCATTTCAGGTCAACTAGAGGAGGTATCAAACTAAGTCAAACAGTACTATTTGTGTCCAGATTTTTAAAAGGGTGTATGTTGTTAAAAATTGCTGAAAGTTTTTCTCCAGCATACAAATAGCAGGCCAAACTATAAAGTCTTAAAAAACGAAAAGATTTAAAGTGTTATTTTCTTTTTCCCTGAAAAGACTAGTCAATATAAAACGAACAGAAATTAATTAAAAAAACTTTTTCCACAAAATAAGTTTTGCAAAGAAAAGTAAAGAACTCCATTAAACAAAAAATGAGCAAAAATAAAATAAAATAATCTACCAAGCTCGAAACTACCACAAATCAGCATCGATAAATAAATGAAACCCAAAACGAACAGAAATTACAATAAATAACCGAGTCAAACTCAAAACGAGCAGAAACTAACATAAGTTGGGCGCAAAACCCCTATCCTTCCCAAGGCCAGAACAAAATTTGCACTTTACTGAAAAAATACAAATGAATGTGCATTGTCAGTTTAATATACATATACTGATATTTAGTAATCAAAATGTTAATATTATTTGATTTATTAAAGTTATAAAAGTAAAAACATTTATATGTTTTTTCAGTAGTGCAAATTTTGTTCGGGCCTTGGGAAGGCATAGGGGTTTTGCGCCCAACTTATGTTAATTTCTGCTCGTTTTGAGTTTGACTCGGTTATTTATTGCAATTTCTGTTCGATTTGGGTTTCATTTATTTATCGATGTAGATTTGTGGTAGTTTCGAGCTTGGTAAATTATTTGATTTTATTTTTGCTCATTTTTTGTTTAATGGAGTTCTTTACTTTTCTTTGAAAAACTTATTTTGTGGAAATTTTTTTTTGATTAATCTAATTAAAACCGATAAGAAGCAGGAAAATATGCGCGTAAATAGTTTAGGACTCTGAAATTTCCTATTTGGTGACTTGGGTGTATCATTCAGTTAGAGTATATTAATTAGCCAAGGCTTGGGCCATCTAGACAAGGTACAGCTGTTTAAGGGTTAAAATAGGAGAAAATTAGTATCTTACCCAAAACTCTTACCCATAACCTAAGGTTTAAGAACCCATTACCCATAACCTAAGGTTTAAGGTTTCTTACCCATAACCTAAGGTTTAAAGAAGAGAAAAAAGAAAAACATTAACCAAGGAGTCAACATTAAGAGAGCTTTTGTGCCTCCTGTTCCCAGCTTAGTGTCCCTTGGAACTTAGCTTATTGTTTATGAAATATCTAACACTCAGAAAACTGGAACTACCTGGATAAAGATATTGCTTACCTCCTTGTATATTCTCTGAAATTTATGTGAAAGGGGACCTCATTCCTCTTTTTAGCCACTCTTTCATTTTATTAACCCGTGCCGACTATTTATACAAAGGTGACCTCGATGTTATACAGATTGGTTATCATAGATAGGTTATACAGATTGGTAATAAATATCAGTTGTCACTGGATTTTGAGTACCGATCTTACCAAACACCTCAGTTATAACACATTACCAAATTTTAGCCCTGATAAGTAGGGCAACCTTACATGGCCAGCCATGACAAACAAAGAAAGAGAGAAAACTCAATGAAGAACATGGACAAAACAAGACTTCGGCCAGTAGCGAAAAGACAAAAAACAAAACGATGCGGATATTTCACCTGTATAAAACGAGGCGTCTTCAGCGAAAAAAAAAGGATTAAAAAACAAAAATAAACTAAAAACGCACAAAAAAACCACGGCCAATATTAAACTACAGTTGTCACAATAGACCACTTGAGTTCCTGTTAATATGAGTTACTGTTAATGTACAATCAATCTTTATGGGTGGAAGTCATATATGTCACCCAAATATAATATTTTAGTCATGTATGAGTCAATGGCCATAAAAAGGATAGTAAAAAAATATTAAAAGAAAAAAATAATATATAAAACTAAGCAAATTGTTATTCCAAGTAGAAAGCCTACTAATTTCAAACTTCTAGAAAAACAGGTGCTGGAACCAAAATGTGCCCACATACCGATAATTAAAATAAAAATTATGCATCAAGATAAAAAGGAAAAACAAAAACAAATGTGAAAACATGGTCAAATGAGGAAGTGCAAAATGTCCCTGAATAAAAAACTACTATAGTGTTAGAGATATTTTTAATTTTTTAGATGCTAGAATTAATTAGAATTGACTAAACCTATTCAACGAGCATACAAAATTATGTACAGTGACTTCTACACGCGCGAATATCAATAAAATGATTTTCTTAACTTACATATCTTAGTAATTTAACAGTGATTCCAAGAGGCAAAAAAAGACAGTCATATATTGCTATTTCACGTCAAAAGTAAAAAAAAAATCAAATTATTTTTATAGATTTCCCAAAGTACCAACAAAGATAAACTGCAAGATAAAATTTTGAAGTAGAAAATTACACAGCCAAGTATGTCTTAAAAAATTAGAAGGTATTTTGAATTCAATTTTGATGAAATTAAATAAAAAAACAAGTTTTTTTTTATCTGAAAGTAAGGAGCGACATTAAAAATTAAAACGAACAGAAATTATTCCGTATACGAAAGGGGTGGTCCCCTCCTCAACGCCCAGCTCTTTTCGCTAATTTTTTTTATTGTTTTAAAAAATAAAGCTGCGAGACAGAGTCAAACTTTAGCGTAAAGAGCGAGGTATTGAGGAGGGGACCGCCCCTTTCATATACCGAATAATTTCTGTTCGTTTCAAGTTTTAATGTCGCTCCTTGCTTTCAGTTAAAAAAACTTTTTTTTTATTCTGAACGTTTTTGAATTAATACAGCTTTGACTTTGGCTCACCGTACATGAATAATTAAAACGAAATTTGCATATTAATTTTACTTTTTTTTGGCTAAATGGATTTCTCGAAATTGTGTTCTGACATAACTTACGAATTAACTTACGTAACGAACTTCTATATTCTTATGTTTTTATTACGTATATTAGGGAGTTCACCCTCCCCTAGTCAATACCTCACTCTTTACGCTAAAGTACAAATTTTGTTCGACTCACAAATCTCTGAATCACAAAGACCAGGTTAATTAGAATAGATAGCTCTTTTGAAAGTACTAAAAAAAACTTTAGCGAAAAAAGTGAGGTATTGACTAGGGGGCTAACCCCTTCATATACCTAATAATTTCGGTTCGTTTTAAGTTTTAATGTTGATCCTTACTTTCAGTTGAAAAAACTTGTTTTTTTTTAAATTTTTGATCGTTTTTTAAATAATGCTGGGAAATCCAGAGCCCCTTCACAGAAATGTCCCTTCCTCCAAGGAAACATACTCCATGGAAATATCCTCCCCCATAGCCCCCTCCTACGAACCCCCCCTCCGCACCAGAAAAAATCTCTCCTGAAATCGTCTGTATACCTCCCATTAACCAATACTACATGTAAAGATAAGATTTATTCTTCATTAAATACGCATACAATAATGCATGTTATTATTCCCCCAAAGGCTTATTGGCCTGTAAAGAAGGGGGAAACAAATGAGTTACTTACTCAGATATGAAAAACAAAAGAAAATTTTAAATGATCACTTACTCACAGACAATAGAGCAAAAGGAGAAGAAAAGAAAACATAGATAAAATAATAATATAGGAAAAAATAGAATAAATAAACTAAATTAATTAAGTAGATTAAATAGACTCAAAGAAAAATTTTTAATAAAAAAAAAACTTCTACGAAGCCAAAGAATTTTTAACAATTTTTTTTTTAAACGAACCGAATGTGTGGCACCCTCGAGCCGATTCAGGTAACTTATTCCAAACAATATGACACGCCATTAAAGGATTAAAATCTGACCTTATGCAAGGAGTAAATGAAACTTGAACATGATTTGTCTTATTGCAAAGATTATAATTATTATGATCAGAGGTAAAAGATAGCGGAACACTTAGGGGCCAGGGGAGGTCACCGTGAAGCCGAGAAAAAGTAAAGCATGTGCATGAAGGAATGTATAGTGAATCAAGATCATGCAATGGGATAACTAATGAGTAGAAAGGACCCTAAAGGTCCAGGGGGAGTCCATATATGGGCATAGAGTCCATAGGGAGATGGTTTTTGTCAGTGAGAATGAAAAAACAGGAATTTTCTCACTTTTATGGATGTTTTTTGGACGGTTATGGGTGTTGGTCAATTTATTTGATGTTTTTCATGGATGTCAACATCAATTTATGTCTGTTTTATGGTTTTTGTCAGTGAGAATGAAAAAACAGGATTTTTCTCACTTTGATGGATGTTTTCTGAATTATAGAGTCTAACGGGGACAGGGTCAACGGCCTCTTTTTCCAAGGTCGATTTATTTGTTGTTGTTTTGGCCAAGTGCATGCTAGGGGCGAATGTTAAGAGTTTCCAGGAATAGGAAACAGTTAGATCAAGTGTTTCCTTCTCAGCCAATCAGGGAGTCGGTTACATCTCCTTTCTCAGCCAATCAGAGGCTTGCTTACATATAGTTTTCCCCGTTACATAACAATTCGCCCTTGAGATTTCGTATATAACGGACATGCATTGTGATTAAATTAACAGAAAGTAAAGTAACCTGACAATGGATAGAACACTAAATATTATTGATGAGGTTGAAGCCTTGACAGCCACAATTAGCAATGTGAGTACATTTTTAATTTTTATTTTCAAAATAAAATTATTTTCCTTGGTCACCCTCCAGTATATCTAAGTCCCCCCTCCCCCACAATAAAAAAAACCACCATGCTATCTTTATACTCACTAGAAAACATAAAATATGTTCTTTTTACCACATAACCTAACCCCTCCCCCACTGTTTTACAACGATAATTCTCGCAATAGAAGTAATTCTCTTTTTCGATAAATTTTGGCTTTTCTGTATTGTAATCTTTTCTCTAACTTACATCCGTCGCTCTGTTGTTATTAAGCCGCTCTGGTTTTAACATAAGGCTCTCCAGCGCGAGGTTAAAATTAGCTGTCACCCTTTTTAAAGCACTTCCTGTAAAAGGTTTCTCAGATCAAAATGGTTTGTTTTTCTCGTCAAATTAAAAACAGTTTCGCGTTGGAAAGAGATTGTTGTTGATTAACCTATGTAAGGCTACAGGCTTTTGCAAATTCTATGTTGTATGGAAGTAGGGAAACGAGTTATTTCCAAAATTAATGCCTAACAAATATTTTTAGGACATTATGTAAAAGGGGGAGGGAGGGGGCAATGCCTCAATTCTATCACCATTATTGTAAAATGAAAACAAACCGTTTCTTCGCATGAAAAGTAAGGGGGGATTCGTTGTGTAGACATGTACACCCTTTGACAAAAAAAACTAATGTGTAAATATATGCGTTGCGTCTCTAGACATGTTTTTAATTTGTTTCGAGCTTTCTTTCGATAGAGTTTCTTTTATATTCCCAGGAGGGGGGGGGGGCGTGAAAACTATGATTTTTTAACTTTGATATGCAAGGCTAGAAAGAAAAGTCTTTAGGAGTTGCATGAAGCTTATATTATGCGTAAATTGAATAGCATTTTAACCTACTTTTGCAAAATTTAGGCCTATAGGCTGCTGGGTTAACGATCTTTTTTTTATCTAATTTAAAGCCTATAGACTGGAAAATTTAATTTTTTTCTAAATGGTAAAAATAGAAATATTGATTTCTATTCTAAGGCTATAGACTACTGATTGTCAACATTTATTTTTCACAAGTTGTGTAATAAAAACGATTGATTTCTAAGCCTAGTATATTTCTCGCGAAATTTTACATTTTGCTTTGCTGAAAATGCTGGGGAGGGGGCTTCTTTGCGATAAATGCTTTTCTAGACAAAATTATGGTTAGGAGCGGGGAGTACTAATTTTCCTTCTGTGAAAAAGAGGAAAATTATTTTCCATACTAACTTTTTTCTCTTCTTTTAAGGCAAATTGTGAAGAATGTGTGCCTCCTCCATCTAAGAAAGTAAGAGGTAATAATGCGGCACCTGCGAAGGCGACAGTTGTTCAATATGGTCGCTGGCCGAAGCCTCCTAAACAAGTGTTGCCTGCCCAAGCCGCAGCCCAATCTGCGCTGGATTGTGACATCGCTTGCACATCTGCTCTCCGTGGACCTATAATAGCTGCCCCACCAACACAAGGTCTGCCGATGGTACAGCATGCTTCGCCTGGGCCTTCGGGCATTCAAATACACCCGGAATTTGCGAATGTGAGCATTTTTTCCTACCTATCTTATAGAAATATCTAAAAACAAAACTATTTTTCAACCTAATATAAACTTGTCTCAGAGATATTAAAATATTAACCCCTCGCCCCCAACCATTGTTTTAAATTTTTCTGCTCCCCCCCTCCCTCAGAGATATCTAAATATAATGTAATTTTTTTTTGCATGTCAAAGAAACCACTCTTTTTCTAATCTTTGCTATTTTCTCTGTTCCCCCACTGTTGCTATCTCTTCAATATCTCATAATAATATTTTTAGGTAATTTCTAGTTTACTGCTATCTCTCCACTATGAAACTCAAAATGCTATTTTTCACAATTGAATATTATAGTTTTAGGGAAAGGACAGAGATTATCCCATTTATCTATTGCACATATGGATTCTAATTTGCGTAGTATTTTTGACAGCTTTCAACCTTACAACTTGCCAAAGATTTTAGTGGAAACATTGACAATATGAGTTAACGGTTTCCCATTTAATTGTACTTTCCTGCTGAACAGTCTTGGAACAGAACATACGCGGCTTAAAATAATTAAGCTAATGAGTCCTAGACAACCTGTATGGAATTAGAGAAACGACTTATGGTCTAACAATATTTTTTTTTGGACATTATGTAAACGGCTGGGAGCCGCGGTGGCAGTCGGGAAGCGCCGGGGAAGTGCTGTTGGAAGCGCCGGGGAAGCGCTGCAGGAAGCGCCAGGGAAGCGCTGCGGGAAGCACTGCGGTGGCCCGCTGGGCCGGCTCGGAGGGGGGGCATTAAATAGTGGAAATTGGGAAAGGGGATGGAGTTGTTTGAACAAAATCAAATTGTCAATTCTATGTAATGTGTTTTAGATTGTAAATATCTTATGTTAAGTTGGAAATTGGAACTTTCAGAATATCGATAGTTGTGGGGAAGAGTGAATTAACCAAATGCTACTATGTGCATACTGCTACTACTACTAAGCGCGTTTTAAATAATACGTAAATAATAATCCAAATTTTAAAAACAGTAGGGGTGATTTGAACACTTTGAAAATAAGCTATTTTTCATTTATAGGTTGGACCATTGGTCCCATACTCGTCGTCATCATCATCATCATCATCATCATCATCATCATCCTCATCAGTTGGTGAAGGAGAGGAGGCCATTCAGGACATTGAAATACCGGCTATCAACGAATGGCATGGTATTATTAATTCTTTTGAAATACCATCTAATATTGATAAGTTTTTGATTGATTTTTTAAATGACGAATATAGCGCAGTTGGGCAGGGGGACTTGAGTCCTAACACACTACAGCTTTTTGAGGATTTTACAAATGAATTAACTGGGAACCCTCCCCCCAATGATTACATTTCCCCACTTCAAACAACTGAAGTGGCTTCCCATACCCCAAATATTGTTGAACAATGTGGGGGAGGGAGTGGTGACAATATACAAGAGGGGGAGGGGGGTAATGACCAATTGACAACATTTCCAGACTTTCAGCTGTCCAACACAATATTAAATGTAATAGTTGTCTACACTGCGACTTTTGGGGACCCGTTTAATTCACTTATGGGGGGAAATTTTATGTTTGACCCCGTAGAAATTGTGCATGACTATGTAGATAAAATTCGTGCACTGCTGGAGAACCAAATTTAATTATGGGGGAGGGATTCAATTAAGGTTTCTATTGTAGTAAAGGTGTTTTATTTAAATGAGGGGAAAAGCGAAGTTTACCACCACTATATACATTCCGAGATGCACGTGATTTATCCGAATTTAGAAAATTTTGAGGGTGTTTTTTTCGGAGTGGGTAGGTCATATTATAGCGCATCTTGAGAACTTTAACGAAAATGGAAGCGGCTCTGTAGTTTTATTTATTGAAAATTTAAGCGTTAATATCTGTAAATTTAAGAAAGATTTTATTTTAAGAGGGGGGCATAGGGATGAGGGTATAGTTTTAAAATAAAATCCAGATCTAGAAGGATGTAAAGGTGTCCAGCGGATCTGTTTTGAAACAGGTCAAAAATGTTTCAAGTATTAAAAATGTTTCATGTCAGCTTTCCGAACATTGAAAGATGAAGCCACCAAGACGAATTTAGATCACTGTGCTGTACATGGGAAGGAAGGGTCCAATTTCCCCATTGTGGATTTCTCTTGTTTAGAAGGAAAATACCCAGTAACGCTAAGATCTATTGATATTTTTGAAAGGGCTAATGCCCATTTAAATATCGGCGTTACTGTGGTTCAGTATGAAACTGAATTTGAAGATGGGGTTCATTTAAAAAAGAAGGGGGTGGTTTTCCCTGTAAGGGGCCCGTCAATTGAATTAGTCAGACACTGGGTTTGGTTGTTGTATACACCACCATCTAGTGACTTTGCCAATTCAATTGGCCATTTTAACCCTATTACAGACATCAGTTGAGTTCTGGAGGAGGGTAAGAATAGGGGGGAACGTTTCTACTGTCCGACAGGCCTCTCTCGATTTTGGACTGAATTAAAGTTGCAAAATCACATGAGTAATTGTAGACGGCATGGCTACCAGACAGTGGAAACGGTTTCAGGGGATAGGGCTATTTTACGTTTTAAAAATTTTCAAAACACCCTCCTCCAGTGCAACAAAATATCTTTGGATTGTGAAGCTAAGCTGGTGGAGGTGAACGATCCTCCATTTCCAAAACGAGTCAAAGAACATCAAGCTATTGCAGTGTCCTATGCTCATGCGCAAAGAGACAGTTCTAACACCATGCGGTTGTTAGAAATAGTAGAAACATTGGATGAGGGGGAGTGCATGGTCAAGGCACTGACTAAACTAATTGGCACAGCTAAGGGTGCTATTTCTCATTTGAGAAATACCCATTACCCAATGGTTTTGTCTGCAGAGGATCGCCTCGCGATTAAAAATAAAAAAAAATATGTTGGGTTTGTAAGGGGGAGTTTGTAGAGGGGGATAAGGGGACTAAAGGGAAAAGAGGGGGAGGGGGAAAGTCAGAGACCATAATCACTTGTGGCAGGAAATATCCTCTGGGGGTAGTAATTTTAGAGGGGTAGCGCATCAATCGTCTAACTTAAATGTTAACCAGCAGTTTTTTACCCCTGTTTTATCCACAACTCAAATTAAGATTTAAAATTTATTTTAACGGCACTGGCACGTATGCACAGGGAGGGAGGGGGAGTAGACAGTCCATGGGTAAATAATTCATTTACCTATAACATTATTCCCAAATCGGCCGAGAAGTTGTTGCTTCTCGAGCTGAAATGGCAGGTAGTAAATAACGGGCATACGTGTTGGAATAGAATCAGGTTTTTAGATTCTTTTAGTTTTTTCCCAAGGCATTGAGTCAATTGATTCAAGTGCAGAAAAGCGACAATTTTGATAGCTTTCCCTTGCTTAAACAGCACTTTCCAGACAGTGAAATGTATGATCTGTTGACCTGCAAAGGTGTATAAGCATACGACTATTACTGTTCTGGCGCTCGCTTAAGCGAGGCGAAACTACCTCCAATTGAAGCTTCTTACAATTCACTCACCAGCAGTGAATGCACAGCCGAGGAATATGAGTTGGCCAAGAAGGTTTGGTCTAAGGGGGATTGTAAAAATGGGTGGGATTATTGTAGACTGTACTTGGCCAGTGACGTTTTAACTCTGTTGGATATAGTCTGTAAGAACACAGACCAAATCTATTCAGAGTTCGGGTTAGATATAGGCTACTATTTTTCCACACCCCATTTGGTGATGGATTTGATTTTAAAAATTAGTAGGGAGGAAATAAGTCTAATCACAGATGTAGATCAGCACCTTTTTGTAGAGCGTTCAATGAGGAGAGGGTATGTTTTTCATGGGGACCGCGTCTTGTCAACCGATCCGAGCGGACAAAACAGCACCGGTGCAAAGTCAAATGCAGTGTTCTTGGACATGAACTCATTGTACCCCTCGGCAATGTCTCACTACTCTTTGCCGTGTGGGAACTATTAATGGCTTGAGAATCCTTTTGAGTTCCCCGACATTACCACCGACGAGGATAATGGACCACAAGGATGGTTCTTTGAAATTGACGGGCACATTCCTCTAGCGCTTCACGATTCAGTCAAAGATTTTGTTTTTTCCGGTATCAATCGACCCGTGAGCAGGGACTCATTGAGCCCTACAATCGATCATTGGTTGAGGATATGGGGATGCACTGGACCCCCTCTAAGCAAAATCTGATTGCTGATTTGGACCCTAAGGAGAATATCGTTGTTCTTCATGTGCTTTTGCACTGGATAGTGAACAATGGCTTCAAGATCACCAAAATACATAGGGTCCTGCAGTTCAATCAGAAACCTTATTTGAAGACGTTTATCGACACTTTTGTCGATAAACGCTCTAGGGCAAACTCCAAGGTAGAGAAAGAAATGTACAAACTCATTCTAAATTCAGCGTTTTGCAAAATGTGTGAAAGCGCACGTAACAGATCTCGCTGCGACGTCGTGACTGATCCTCTAGAGTGTGCCCGAATTATTGCCGATCCCAATTTTACATCGTTCACGAGCATAGAGGCTGGCATGGTTCTTCTACACAGGCGAAAGCGAAATGTGGTACTGAACAAGAATATAGCAGGAGGTAGTTCAGTACTAGAAATTTCCAAAAAGCTCATGTTGTCGTTTTTTTACAATGTGTGCAAGGTGCAATGGCCACGGGAGGGGGAGGTTCAAGTTTACTATGGGGATACAGATTCTCTGCTGTTAAAGGTAAATGGGACCGAAGATTTATTGGGGGATCTAGAAAAGGGGGAACACATCAGCTCGCGGATGGATTTCACCAACTGGAATCCGTCCCTCTACCCCGAGTTGGTGAAACGTAAAGCTCCCAACCAACTATTAATGTTAAAATCAGAGACGGGGAGTGATTTGATATCCAGGGGGGTGTTCCCGGGTCCTAAAGTTTATTGCGTTAAAACTCATAGTGGGGATGAAAAGAAGGCTTGTAAAGGGGTGCCTACACATTTTGTAAAGAGCAATTTCAACATGAGCGTGTACAGAGACTGTGTAGAAAGTAGCCTAGTGCCGAGAGCACAAGTGCATGCAATTCGCTCTCTACAGTATAGAAATTATACCGTGAGAGTGGAAAAAATGCAATGTCATGTATATCTGACAAAGTCTATGTGCTCGAGAATGGTGTGAGTGTCCTGCCTCATGGCCACTATCGTATTTCAGACCGAGTTGAATGCATAGACTATCGCAATCAACTTGGTCTGGATAAATTAACATAACCTGACTAATCAACTAACCAACTAACCATCCAACCCGTTCATAAATTAACTAACCACCCAAACCGTTCATAAATTAACTAATCTAACCTCAACTAACCCAACCACTAACCTGTAGCTGCAGTGACGACAATTATTGTACAGTTTTTTTTTCCATCGCGGCTCCCGGGGGGTGGGGGGCCCTTCCCGCGTCCGGCCCCGGGGGGTGGGGGGAGCGGTCCCGCCCGCAACTCCCGGGGGGTGGGGAGTCCCGCCCGCGGCCGGCCTTCGGCCCTGCGGCCCCCGGGGGGGGGACCCCTTTTAAATTCATAATGTTCAACTGTGCAAGTTCATGTTCCAATTGTTTTTTTCTGTTGTTTTCAAATGTTTTTTTTTGTTGTATAGAAAAGTGTGTGTTTGCTACTAATGTACATAAAGTGTTGTTGTTGCTCTTGTTCATGTTGATGGACAAAAAGTGTTTTTTAAGACAATAAGTGTTGTTCATGTTGATGGACAAAAAGTGTTTAAAGACAATAAATGTTGTTCTTGTTGTTCTTGATGGAAAAAAAGTGTTTTATTTATGTTGTACATAAAGTGTCATTTTTATCATGTTCATGTTGAACAAATAGAGTTTTCATGTTGCCGAAACAAATGATCATGAAATATTGTTGTCAGGTTCTTGTTGAACATAAAGTGTTATTTTTATCATTGTTCATGTTGAACAAATAGAGTTTTCATGTTGCCGAAATAAATGACCATGAAATATTGTCAGGTTCTTGTTGAACAAATGTTATTTTTATCGTTGTTGTTCATGTTGAACAAATAGAGTTTTCATGTTGCCGAAATAAATGACCATGAAATATTGTTTTTTTTGTTGTTGTTCTTGTTAACGTAGATAGATATATGGGAAAATTGCTACTACTACTACTTATTCATTGGACACGTATGATTTACAATTAGTTATAGTCCAACTGTTGTCAGCAGCAGCAGCACGTATCAATTTAAAACACCCTTCAGATCGTTTCTGTGTGGTCCCTCAATGTCGGGGAAAACAACACTCTTAACTAAAATAATTCAAAATTGTCAGAAAATGTTTTTGGAAAAGCCGAAAAAAATCTACTATTGCTATAGTATTTGGCAGGAGTCCTACGATCAAATAAAAGCAATTGCCACAACCATACCAATACATATCATAAGGGGACTTGATGTTTTCAATAGTATTGAACCGAACTCGTGGCTGATTATTGATGATTTGGCTGAATCCATTGAACAGTTCTCACAGGAAATGCTACAACTGTTCACTGTTCGCTCCCATCATGAACACATTTCCATAACCCTAGTTCTACAAAATCTGTTTCATCAGAGCAAATGTATGCGAACCCTTGCTTTGAATTGCACTATCTATATTATCTATCGAGTTGTTCGTGATTCTAGCTCGCTCATAACTCTCAATAAACAGATATACCCCGGCGCCCCTAAATTTCTGTTGTCAGCGTACACTCAGGCGACTAATAAACCCTACGGTTACATTTTGCTGGATCTTAATCAGAGCACACCCGAGGATCTACGTGTAGTCACCGACATTTTCAACAATGAAATTACAGTCTATCTTCCGGTGAACAGTAGAAAAGGCTATTAGTTGACGTTATGACACTGAAGAAACTACACGAACAACGGCATTTATTTTCCGTTTTAAGCACTTCAAAACCCTTGCCTAGGAAGTTCATACTCAAACATGGTGTTGACAATGATTTCATTAATCTAATATCTGAACTCTGTTTAAATTTAACTGAGGTTAATGTTCAACTGCCAGAAGGTGTTAGACAACAGACAAAGCAACATCGTTCCACTGTACGCGCCTTGGCTTGTAAAAACAAGGGAAAAAATTTTAAAAGAAAACGGCTCCTTCAAGCGGGCGGTAGCTTTTTCATACTTTTACTGCCAATAATTGCAGAACTTGTAAACAGTTTTCTCTAGAGAATGGCAAAACCCTATAAATTGACACCATTTGAACTTGTCCTCTCGCCCGTCGAACATTTTGAAGACAATCTAAGCAAATTCATTAATGATGAGAATATTGCCGATGACAAAAAACTGCTTTTACTTCAAGATGCATTGCGACGTGTGGACAAACATAAACCTTATCGTGAGAGACCCACCGCCGCCACCGATCCCTCTAAACAGGAATCATCTCCTCAAGATTCTGCACAATCAAAGGAGAAGGAATTGAATTCAATTTTATCGAAAATTGGAAACCTATTGCCACTGAACTATCGAGAACAGAGTAAAAGAGTATTATCATATCTCATGTTGGAAACTGGTGGTGATCAAGTTCAAGTCGATAGCACAGGGAAACGAATTATAATTCAGGGAAAAAGTTATAATCTAGTTGATTTAATTTGTGATATGGTGACGAATCGTAAAGGACTTTTATCATTTGACAATAATCTATACACCTTTCTAAGTGTATCAAACTTTCCCAAAAGTCTTATTGGCAATAAGCAAATTCTAGAGAAACTAAGAGAATATAGTCCTCCAACAACACCAACACCATTTAAAAAAGAAGAAGATTCAATATTTGAAAATACTAGCAGCAGCAGCAATGATTTTACAACACCTGTGGCTGCTAGTCAAAAGCGAAGACGAATTGATTCACCCTCCAGTGTGCAAAAGGGGAGTGGACATTGCACTACGTGTTTACAATCAAAATGGATGAAGTTCTGAAAGGTGTCTATGAAAATATTGGTGAAGCGGGGAGTTTAAGTTCTCCCAAAACGCTTTCTAAAGCAGTCTCCGGTAGCACATTGAAAAAAGCAAAAGAGTATCTAGAGAATGAACCGAGTTACACACTGCATCTGAATCACAGGCTTCGTGGCAAACAATATCGTCAAACTAAAGCCTTTTTCCCTCTGCATATAATGCAAACGGATCTTTTAACTTTAGACGCAGTTCAACGGCGTCACAATGCACCCATTCTGGTGGCAATCAGTGTCTTTAGTCGCTATGCCTATGCCATTCCATTACGGTCAAAGAGAGGTGTTGAAGTTGCTCGGGCCATTGAAAGTATTCTTGAACAGGATTCGTATAGAAAAATTCAATCGGATCTTGGCAGTGAATTTGTTAATCCCCATGTGCAAAAGGTTCTATTGAAATATAATACAACACTTTATCATAGTCACAGCCCGATAAAGGCTGCATTGGCTGAACGATTAATAAGAACGATTCGTCTATTAATTTCAAGATATTGTACACTGAAAAATACACCGGCTTTTATTCATGATTTAGATAAAATCATGCAGATATACAACCATCGACCTCATCGATCTCTGTCCAACTCAAACCCTCGGGAAGTTCATTACAGTGAAAATACATTTGATGCTTTTCTAAGGCAATATTCCAATGGTGAAAAAGAAAAAAACGTGTGAAGAAGAAATTCAATGTTGGTGATGCTGTTCGAATTAATAGAACCACCAATATTTTTGAAAAGGGGAATTATTTATGGAGCACTGAACTTTTTAAAGTGTCCAAAATCCTGGACACCGAGCCCACGACATATCGACTGCGAGACACCAAAGATGATGAGATTCTCGGCGGTTTTTATGAATATGAACTGCAAAAAGTTAGAAACACTAGTGAAATTTATCAAATTGAAAAGGTATTAAAGAGTCGTACTCGTAGTGGCAAGAGACAGTTGCTTGTTCGTTGGCTAGGATACAACTCAGATTTTGATTCTTGGATCAGTGCTGAAGATATTAACAATGCCCAATGATTTCTATGTGACTTTCATGTCCAATGTTTCTGATCCTCTCTACAATGACTTGAATAAAACAAGTGATTTTTAGACAAAACTCTCCCCCACCATCAAATTCGACGACGGAAAGTATGAAGTGGCTCTTGTCGACTGTATTGTCAAAAATACCTATGACATCCTGAGAAAGGATCGTAAATATGATATAAAAATTAGACCCTATGATTGGCCGCCACCACCTTCAGGTGATCAAGAACAAATTCAAAAAATCAATTGGATGGATTATCCATATATTGAATTACCCTACGAGGAACTCACCTGTATGAATGATTTATGTCGTTCTATTAATAAAAGAATTTCCGCTCGTAAAAAAGGAGCTTTTCATTTCAACTATTCAAAGGAGGAGGGCAAGATCTACATTAGTTCACCTATTGCCGATGAAAAGGTTATTCTCAATGATAATCTAAAGGATGTTCTTGGCTTTAAGCTCAATATAATCAATGGTAAAAGTGCCGGAAACACTAATTTAATTTTTGCTGACTACCCGCCTGCCTTCTCCACAGACACTTGTATATTTCTCTACGCTTCATTTGTGGAAAAATCTCGGGTCGGTAATTCAAATGTTCCCCTTTTACGAGTTCTTGAACGAAAAACCAATCAAGAACATATTCACCACTACAATATAAAGCATCTTCAATATATTCCCGTAAACACTTCCTATTTGGAACTCTGTCAGTTAACACTACGAACTGAATTAGGTGATCCCATAGCAATTTCAAAAGGTTTGGCTGTGATTACATACCATTTTCGTCCCATCGTTCAACAACAACAAGATGTCTAATAGAAAAGTTGTATTCATTTGTCCTGATATTGACTGCTATGTTAATACTCTTGGCCCAAGACAACAGGGCAATGGAATGGACTATTAAAAAGGTCGCTCGTCAATGTCTGGCTACGGTCTTGGCAGTTGGTTTGCTAAGCTGTTTCGCTCTGCACTACCTCTGGCTAGAAAATATCTTGTACCGGCTGCGACAGATTTTACATCCTCTACACTATACGATTGGGGCTCTGGCAAGGATTTTAAAAAAAGTGCTTCGGACAATCTCAGGTCTAGTGCGCGAACCCTTGGCGAGAGATTAAAACAAAATGGTAAAGGCTTAAAAAGGTCGAGAAACACTGCATCACTCATCAGTCTTCACTCAGGTCAGAAACGAAAGACATCACCACTCTTGTCAAAGAAAAGAAGGAAAAAGCCGACACGTAGTGTAAACAGAAGAAGAAGCCCCAGGAAGAAAATTGTTAGATCGAAACTAGATTTCTTCTCTTAAGATGTCCTACCTGCCGCATAAGGATTCTCAACCTTCAATCACCTCATCATTGAATCTATTCAATGCAGAAAATGTTGATGTGAGTGTCAAGCATGGATACCATGAACAATTTTATCCTCAACAACCCCTCTCCGATAATATCCACTTTCAAATTTATTCCAATGAAGACTACTTTATGGACATGTCTTCAACATTTATAGATTTACAAATGAAAGTCCGGAAATCCGATAATACAATGCCAATTCGGGTCGATGGTATATCCTATGAAAATTGTATATTACATAATTTATTTCGTCAAATTAGTGTCTACATCAATGGCACGCTGGTGAGCACAAGCAACAATCTCTCAAATTATACTAGCTATATGCAATTCATGCTGATGACACCCAAGTCATACAAGGAATTGAGAGAAACCTCCAATGGATATAAATATATTACTAATACTGATAGTACAGATGCACTTAAAAATGCTACAACTAGTGAATTACATCTAGTTGGAAAAACATATCATGAAATATTTAATATACCCCAATGGCTGCCACCCAATGTTAAAGTGGATATAAAACTAACGCTTGCACCCTCCAATTTCATATTGAGAAAAGAACTTGCTGCCAATCCTAATGTAAGTCTCTCCCTCACCTCGGCAATACTTCATGTACGCAAACAACAGGTCATGAGTTATGTTGCTTTGGCAGTGGAAAAACTGAGAGCCAATGGAAATAATATTAAACTACTTGTTCCTCATACAATCACCAATCAACGTCATATTGCCATGGGCTCACGCACCTTCACCGATTCATCCTTTATCAATGGCGAAATTCCGTCAAAACTCGCTTTGGCATTTGTAAAAAGCGCCGGTGCAATAGGATCGTGGACTGGATGCCCACATAAATTCGAGATGTTTGGACTTTCATCTCTTGTGTGCAAAGTAAACGGTATCCCACTCTACAATCTATCTTTTGAAAAATCCTATAGAACATTGTATGAGTTGACCATGCAAACCCTAGATCATGACTCTCAACTATTTGAAAATGGTATAACCGAAAAAATGTTTGCTAAAACACATGGTATCATTGTACTAGATTTGTCTGGCACACAGGATATGAGTATAGTACGTACGGGGAGTGTGCGTTTAGATTGTACATTTTCCGATCCATTGGCTGAGAGTTTTGCACTAATCTCACTAAATCAATATGAAACCTATTGGGAAATCACTCCCGAAGGCAGTATTCTACTAGACTTGGCGCCATTAACACCAGTCAAATAATCAATGTATTTAATATGGACCCCTACATGTCCCAGTACAAATACTATTGTCTACCCTTGGACTTTCTTGGAAAAATTCAAAGTGTCAACAATACCTTGATTATTGTTAATAGCAGTCCTTCGACTGTGCTGACGGGTCATTGGCTGTGCATCTTTCAAACAATGAAGACGATTTAATGTTTTGATCCTCTTGGTCTACCCTATACATTTTACACACCCCACATCAGCAACTATATTGAGAGCAGTGGGAAAACTATTATTCAAAATCGGAAGAGGGTGCAGGATCTAACGACTAAAAGCTGTGGCTTCCATGCACTACTATATTTTGTGTTCTGATGTCGCGGCTATACTTACAAGCAGTTTCTCCACATTTATAGTGACAATCCACGTCTGAACGACTTTCTAGTGGAAAATATCCTCTCAGACCTAAACAGTATTGATTTCAGTGCCCTAAGAGTAAAGTGCTTAAAAAATGTTTGTGAATTTGTTTATTAATAAAATGCATATATATATATATATATATATATATATATATATATATATATACAACAATGTCTTTAAATCTTCACTTTAGATTTCTTCTTCGATGTATAGGCAACTGTCGTGAACCACTAATGCTGGTAAATCATTTGGATTCACTGTATATTGATCTTGATTGATTGCAAAGTCAGGGTCACATTTTCTACAGTACAATGTAACTTCACTCTTGTCATATCTCTTTGTATAGTCAATGATACTGTTTACATTCATATTATGAAATTCACGAGTTTCAATCTGTCTATTTAAAGCAATATCACATACAGTGTTTTCAAATGGTGAAACACATTTGGTAACTGCCAAATAAAAATCACTTGGTTTATAGTCATAGTAGGCAGTGTCGTCACAACGATGACGTAGAAACCAAATTGTCTTGTTACCCCAACAGTTGAATCGTAGACCAGATTCCTCTTCCCAGAATAATTTAAATCCACGACGATACCAATCTCGTAGAAATAAACTAAAATCACGTTTGGGATTCTTTCCAATCATAGCGGGGTAAGTATTCTCCCACTGATCACATTTATCATAGTGACAATTGGAGCACAGGTGCCCTCTAGGGTGAGAGTCACAAATCTCTTCAAGACATGAATTACATCCTTTAATTTGTGCTGCATAGCCTCTATGTAATTTACAAGGATTACATAATTTACACTTTTCACTATAGTCATCAATAATTGTACAATTCTCACATTGAGTCCAACTGCCAGAGTGTACATGCACAATGGACATGTATAGAACATTTTTTTGGTTTCCAAAGTCAACTCTCTCACAGCTAAAACGAAACTGATCGTCCTCGTTCGATAAATTCAAGGTGGAGAGGAGTAGCTCTGTGACGTTACCTTTTTCGAATGGTAGAGCCATCTACACTGAATCCATTGGCAATGCTTTTCTTTACGTTGTAATACAGTTTAGTATTAATAAATGATTGATTGATTGATTGATTGATATGATTCTGCTTTGTTCCAATTAATATATCAATAAATTGACTATAAGCATTTGAGTCACATTTTAAAAGTTTCATACAATAGTCCAATGGGGGAGAATCAGTCCTCATTATATTGTCAAGTGTTCCCTGATGAGAGAATATCAGGCGTTGAAGAGATAACTCGAGAAAATCGTCATCCAAAATCAAATGTTTTTCCATAAACACTAGATTTGATCTAATTCTCTCTTTCTCAAATTTATTCATTTTTCAATCCTTTCACTCTGACTGCTGACTCTAGACTGGCCCTGATTCGTTAGCCCCTAGCCTAACCTAACCAGAGAAGAAAGGGAACATTTTCGATTTCGAAACAATTTCATTGAATAATTACAACAATAATACTAAGCATGTACAATTAGCGATACAGTTTATTGTCTTCAATATGTTTCACTAATGCACTTAAAGCACATTGAAGTCTATTCACATGTGCTATATCAACTTTTGCAGCGAAACATAATTGATCCTCCATTTTAAATTTGCTCAAGGATATCAGATATCTTGCATATACTTCATCCCATTCCAGACAAAGTCGTGATCCTCTCGTGATTTCCACCGCAATGTTTGGTGCTCTTGTATTATTCCCATCAACTCCACTATCAACTTCTAATAGGGTAAACATTCCACTCATCAACACACAAATATATATATCCAAATGAGTAAAGTCAAAATGTTCTTACTCCTTTAAATTCTATTCACAGACTAATAAAACTATAGCAAAATTCCTTTCCTCATATTCTCTGCAAACCTCCGCCGCTAATATGTAAGCAAGCCTCTGATTGGCTGAGAAAGGAGATGTAACCGACTCGCTGATTGGCTGAGAAGGAAACACGTGATCTAACTGTTTCCTATTCCTGGAAACTCTTAACATTCGCCCCTAGCATGCACTTGACCAAAACAACAACAACAAATCAATTGATCTTGAACGAAGTGTCATTGAACCTGTCCCCGTTAGACTCTATAATCCAGAAAACATCCATCAAAGTGAGAAAAATCCTGTTTTTTTATTCTCACTGACAAAAACCATAAAACAGACATAAATTGATGTTGACATCCACGAAAAACATCAAATAAATTGACCAACACCCATAACCGTCCAAAAAACATCCATAAAAGTGAGACAATTCCTGTTTTTTCATTCTCACTGACAAAAACCATCTCCCTATGGACTCTATGCCCATATATGGACTCCCCCCTGGACCTTTAGGGTCCTTTCTACTCTAATGAACGATTAGTTTCTTGAGGTGTCTAGCTTTATTGTAAACCATTGAAAGTGGTTTTAACAGTGAAGGAAAGGTTGACATCCACACTATTGGACAGTAAGAAACGTAAGATTGGATCAAGTAGCGAAAAAGTATTTTCAAAATTGATCCAGGGAAAGTATGTCTAAGCTTCCATAAAATACCGAGACTCCTGCATATTTTTATTTTAATAAAATCAATGTGACGTTTGAAAGATAGGTTTTCATAAACAATAATGCCCAAAAAACGAACATATCGATCTTTAGATCTATGAATTATCTCATTTGGCTGGTGAATTTCTGATAACTGGGGATAAACCTGAGAAATACGCAAAAAAATAAAAAAACTGAACTTAGAAAAATTTAGGGTAAGATGATTAGCATCAAGCCACAAAATTACCCTCCCAAAAAATTTTTCCAAATTTAATTGAAGCTCTGATTTGCAGTTTCCCGAAGTGCCAAGTGTGCTGTCATCAGCAAAACTAACAAGGACATCAGAAGAGGGCGAACTATAGTTGCCACTATGGGCAAGGGAAGCCCTAGGATGACAAAGTCTGCAGCAATTAATAAGTTTCTGCTTTTTTACAACATAATAAAGATTATTTACATAAACCAAAAATAGCACAAGCCCTAAAACTGATCCTTTGGGGACGCCAAAATTCACTTGTGAGGGTGACCGGAAAAGTGGATCAACAGAAATTAACCTATCCTTCAAATAAGACTGAAACCAAGAAAATACATTTCCCCTTATGCCAAAATGAGATATCTTCGATAGAAGAATTTTATGGGTTAAGGAATCGAAAGCCTTACGAATATCCAGGAATATAGCAGCTGGAATCAATCCCGAATCTAACGCAGAATGAATAAAATTCAAAAGGGTCATACAGGCATGTTCAGTGGAGTGCTTCATTCGGAAACCAAATTGAAAATCATGAAGAAAATTTCTAGATTTTAGGAAAGTAAGGAGATGAAAAAAAGTAAAGTAAGTCAGTTATCATTTCGCATTTGACCTGTGAACATCTATTGATATTTAAGCCGGATTAAATTTGGAATAAATTACAGTGGATTGCAGTGACCGTCTTTTTCGAAATAAGTGAAACAATAAATTTATATTTACGGACTATTTTACCATTTGGATATATTTACTCACTCATATAAGGTCATCTATTATTTTACTATCTTTTTAATTTGGTTTGATAATCTGATTATAATTCAATTTTGCTAATAAGCGAGCAGAAGAGGGGAGTTTCTTGTCGCAAGGGCCGTTGTACCTGCCGGGAGTCTTACTCCCTTAAACTGCGGGGATCTGGTAGCAGGAAACTACGCTTCCTTCGCTTATTAGTATCTGGTTCTTATGATATGTACAGCGAATAATGAATGATGGACTTGTTTTTTCGCCGGTTTTAAATTTTTTGCAATTTAACCGTGATAATGGAGTGAATGAAAACGAAATACTGAAATATGGAAAGGAGTTTTTTCTGAACTTGCCGAGTGTAACCGAAGCTAAAAAACTCCTCTACGATGCGGCTGTACCTGGGACTGAGCTTCCGAGAAGACAGGGGCCGAAGGCTTTGGAAAGCCATCTGAAGGGTATGTTAAGTATATTCGAGAAATGTGATGATGAAGACATAGACCTACCGATGTTTGTAATTCGTTCTCCAAATGATGTACCTGTCATCCCTGCTTTGGTTTATTCGAGTTTGAACGCGAAACTGACTAGAATGGAACACTTCCTAAAGACTGTTTCAGGTAAGTTCGATTCGTATGATAATCACTTGCCACCACTGCCTGCCCGTGCGACGCCGTCAACTGACTCTCACACCACTGTTGTTGTCTCTAAAGTGCCGCAAACACTAAATGACCCGATAAAACGCAAAGAAGTGTTCGATAAAGTGAGCTGGCATGATGCAGTTACCTAGCTGAGTTTGCGAGGTGACAAATGGCTAATCGATTAACGCGGGAAAGAGTTTCCCAGTAATTTCAAATGTGACAGCGCAGGGATGCCAAAAACAAAGGAACACGCTGAAATTACGTTTAGGGGTTGTTTGGGCGAAACTGTTTTAGACATTTTAGGGAATTATTTGGGCGAAACAGTTAGAGACATTTTAAAAGATGATTTTAGAAGATGTTTTAGAAGAGGTTTTGAGTGTGGTCGTTATAATACACAAGTTACATTTGAACAGTGTCGTGAGGTCCCTACCCCAACCCCAAAGGGCTCCGATCCCCATACCCCAACCCCGAAGGAAGCCCCCGGCCCCCAAAGGTTCCCCCGGGCTCTCAAAGGGTCCCCCGGGCCCCCATACCCCAACCCCAAAGGGCCCGATCCCCCTACCCCAACCCCGAAGGAAGCCCCCGGTCCCCAAAGGTCCCCCGGGATCCCGAAGGACCACCCGGACCCCCAAAGGTCCTCCCGGGTCCTGGAATTTTTCAGTAGTGTTTTGATATGGTTTACCTTGTCACAGTTACATTCTCTTGACTTTTCAAAGTTCATTTTGAATTTCTTTCATTGAAATGCAAGAGTTGGAACATTTCAGTAGTGTTTTGTCGTGGTTTACCTTGTCGCAATGACATTTTCTTGATTTTTCAAAGTTCATTTTAAATTTATTTCATTGAAATGCATGAGTTGGAACATTTCAGTAGTGTTTTGTTGTGGTTTACCTTGTCACAGTTACATTCTCGTGATTTTTCAAAGTTGATTTTGAATTTCTTTCGTTGAAATGCAAGAGTTGGAATATTTCAGTAGTGTTTTGTTGTGGTTTATCGTGTCACAGTTACATTCTCTTGATTTTCCAAAGTTCATTTTGATGGATTACCTTGTCACGGTTACATTCTCGTGATTTTTCAAAGTTCATTTTGAATTTCTTTCGTTGAAATGCAAGAGTTGGAATATTTCAGTAGTGTTTTGTTGTAGTTTACCTTGTCGCAGTTACATTTTCTTGATTTTTCAAAGTTCATTGTGAATTTCTTTCATTGAAATGCAAGAGTTGGAACATTTCAGTAGTGTTTTGTCGTTGTTTACCTTGTCGCAATTACATTCTCTTGATTTTTCAAAGTTCATTTTGACTTTATTTCATTGAAATGCATGAGTTGGAACATTTCAGTAGTATTTTGTCGTGGTTTACCTTGTCGCAGTTACATTTTCTAGATTTTTCAAAGTTCATTTTGAATTTCTTTCGTTGAAATGCAAGAGCTGGAATATTTCAGTAGTGTTTTGTTGCAGTTTACCTTGTCACAGTTACATTCTCTTGATTTTTCAAAGTTCATTTTGAATTTCTTTCATTGAAATGCAAGAGTTGGAACATTTCAGTAGTGTTTTGTCTTGGTTTACCTTGTCACAGTTACATTCTCTTGATTTTTCAAAGTTCATTTTTGTTTTCTTTCGTTGAAATGCATGAGTTGGAACATTTCAGTAGTGTTTTGTCGTGGTTTACCTTGTTCCAGTTACATTCTCGTGATTTTTCAAAGTTCATTTTGAATTTCTTTCGTTGAAATGCAAGAGTTGGAATATTTCAGTAGTGTTTTGTTGTGGTTTATCGTGTTACAGTTACATTCTCTTGATTTTCCAATGTTCATTTGAATTTCTGTCGTTGAAAAACAAGAGTTGGATTATTTCAGTAGTGTTTTATCGTGGTTTACCTTGTCACAGCTACATTCTCTTGATTTTTCAAAGTTCATTTGAATTTCTTTCATTGAAATGCAAGAGTTGGATTATTTCAGTAGTGTTTTGTCGTGGTTTACCTTGTCACAGTTACATTCTCTTGATTTTTCAAAGTTCAGTGTCGATTTCTTTCGTTGAAGTGCAAGGGTTGGAATATTTCAGTAGTGTTTTGTTGTGGTTTACCTTTTCGCACTTACATTTTCTTGATTTTTCAAAGTTCATTTTGAATTTGTTTCATTGAAATGCAAGAGTTGGAATATTTCAGTAGTGTTTTGTTGTGGTTTACCTTGTCACAGTTACATTCTCTTAATTTTTCAGAGTTCATTTTGAATTTTTATCATTGAAATGCAAGAGTTGGAATATTTCAGTAGTGTTTTGTAGTGGTTTACCTTGTCACAGTTACATTCTCTTAATTTTTCAAAGTTCATTTTGAATTTCTTTCGATGAAATGAAAGAGTTGGAATATTTCAATAGTGTTTTGTCATGGTTTACCTTGTCAGACTTACATTCTCTTAATTTTTCAAAGTAAATTTTGGTTTTATTTCGGTGAAATGCAAAAGTTGGAATATTTCAGTAGTGTTTTGTTGTGGTTTACCATGTCACAAATTTTTCAAAGTTCATTTTGAATTTCTATCATTGAAATGCAAGAGTTGGAATATTTCAGTAGTGTTTTGTAGTGGTTTACCTTGTCACAGTTACATTCTCTTAATTTTTCAAAGTTCATTTTCAATTTCTTTCGATGAAATGAAAGAGTTGGAATATTTCAATAGTGTTTTGTCATGTTTTACCTTGTCAGACTTACATTCTCTTCATTTTTCAAAGTTCATTTTGGTTTTATTTCGGTGAAATGCAAGAGTTGGAATATTTCAGTAGTGTTTTGATGGGGTTTACCTTATCACAGTTACATTCTCTTGATTTTTCAAAGTTCATTTTGAATTTCTTTCGATGAAATGAAAGAGTTGGAGTATTTCAATAGTGTTTTGTCATGGTTTACCGTGTCAGACTTACATTCTCTTAATTTTTCAAAGTTCATTTTGGTTTTATTTCGGTGAAATGCAAGAGTTGGAATATTTCAGTAGTGTTTTGATGGGGTTTACCTTATCACAGTTACATTCTCTTGATTTTTCAAAGTTCATCTTGGTTTTATTTCGGTGAAATAAAAGAGTTGGAATATTTCAGTAGTGTTTTGTTGTGGTTTACCATGTCACAAATTTTTCAAAGTTCATTTTGAATTTCTATCATTGAAATGCAAGAGTTGGAATATTTCAGTAGTGTTTTGTAGTGGTTTACCTTGTCACAGTTACATTCTCTTAATTTTTCAAAGTTCATTTTGAATTTCTTTCGATGAAATGAAAGAGTTGGAATATTTCAATAGTGTTTTGTCATGGTTTACCTTGTCAGACTTACATTCTCTTCATTTTTCAAAGTTCATTTTGGTTTTATTTCGGTGAAATGCAAGAGTTTGAATATTTCAGTAGTGTTTTGATGGGGTTTACCTTATCACAGTTACATTCTCTTGATTTTTCAAAGTTCATTTTGAATTTCTTTCATTGAAATGCAAGAGTTGGAACATTTCAGTAGTGTTTTGTCGTGGTTTACCTTGTCACAGTTACATTCTCTTGATTTTTTATAGTTCATTTTGGTTTTCTTTCGTTGAAATGCATGAGTTGGAACATTTCAGTAGTGTTTTGTCGTGGTTTACCTTGTCACAGTTACATTCTCGTGATTTTTCAAAGTTCATTTTGAATTTCTTTCGTTGAAATGCAAGAGTTGGAATATTTCAGTAGTGTTTTGTTGTGGTTTATCGTGTTACAGTTACATTCTCTTGATTTTTCAAAGTTCATTTGAATTTTATTCGTTGAAAAAAAAGAGTTGGATTATTTCAGTAGTGTTTTATCGTGGTTTACCTTGTCACAGCTACATTCTCTTGATTTTTCAAAGTTCATTTTGAATTTCTTTCATTGAAATGCAAGAGTTGGAATATTTCAGTAGTGTTTTGTTGTGGTTTACCTTGTCACAGTTACATTCTCTTGATTTTTCAAAGTTCAGTGTCGATTTCTTTCGTTGAAATGCAAGGGTTGGAATATTTCAGTAGTGTTTTGACATGATTTACCCTGTCACAGTTACATTCTCTTAATTTTTCAAAATTCATTTTGAATTTCTATCGTTGAAATGCAAGAGCTGGAATATTTTAGTAGTGTTTTGTTGTGGTTTACCTTTTCGCACTTACATTTTCTTGATTTTTCAAAGTTCATTTTGAATTTCTTTCATTGAAATGCAAGAGTTGGAAAATTTCAGTAGTGTTTTGATGTGGTTTACCTTGTCACAGTTACATTCTCTTGATTTTTCAAAGTTTATTTTGAATTTCTTTCATTGAATGTAAGAGTTGGAATATTTCACTAGTGTTTTGTCATGGTTTATCATGTCACAGTTACATTCTCTTGATTTTTCTAAGTTCATTTTGAATTTCTATCATTGAAATGCAAGAGTTGGAATATTTCAGTAGTGTTTTGTTGTGGTTTACCTTATCACAGTTACATTCTCTTAATTTTTCAAAGTTCATTTTGAATTTCTTTCGATGAAATGAAAGAGTTGGAATATTTCAATAGTGTTTTGTCATGGTTTACCTTGTCAGACTTACATTCTCTTAATTTTTCAAAGTTCATTTTGGTTTTATTTCGGTTTAATGCAAGAGTTGGAATATTTCACTAGTGTTTTGTTGTGGTTTACCATGTCACACTTACATTCTCATAATTTTTCAAAGTTCATTTTGAATTTCTATCATTGAAATGCAAGAGTTGGAATATTTCAGTAGTGTTCTGTTGTGGTTCACCTTATCACAGCTACATTTTTTTGATTTTTCAAAGTTCATTTTGAATTTCTTTCATTGAAAAGAAAGAGTTGGAATATTTCAATAGTGTTTTGCCATGGTTTACCTTGTCAGACTTACATTCTCTTAATTTTTCAAAGTTCATTTTGAATTTCTTTCATTGAAATGCAAGAGTTGGAATATTTCAGTAGTGTTTTATCGTGGTTTACCTTGTCACAGTTACATTCTCTTGATTTTTCAAAGTTCATTTTGGTTTTCTTTCGTTGAAATGCATGAGTTGGAACATTTCAGTAGTGTTTTGGCGTGGTTTACATTGTCACAGTTACATTCTCGTGATTTTTCAAAGTTCATTTTGAATTTCTTTCGTTGAAATGCAAGAGTTGGAATATTTCAGTAGTGTTTTGTTGTGGTTCACCTTATCACAGTTACATTCTCTTGATTTTCCAAAGTTCATTTGAATTTCTTTCGTTGAAAAACAAAAGTTGGATTATTTCAGTAGTGTTTTATCGTGGTTTACCTTATCACAGCTACATTCTCTTGATTTTTCAAAGTTCATTTGAATTTCTTTCATTGAAATGCAAGAGTTGGATTATTTCAGTAGTGTTTTGTTGTGGTTTACCTTGTCACAGTTACATTCTCTTGATTTTTCAAAGTTCATTTTGGATTTCTTTCGTTGAAATGCAAGGGTTGGAATATTTCAGTAGTGTTTTGACATGATTTACCCTGTCACAGTTACATTCTCTTAATTTTTCAAAGTTCATTTTGAATTTCTATCATTGAAATGCAAGAGTTGGAATATTTCACTAGTGTTTTGTAGTGGTTTACCTTGTCACAGATACATTCTCTTGATTTTTCAAAGTTCATTTTGGTTTTATTTCGGTGAAATGCAAGAGTTGGAATATCTCAGTAGTGTTTTATCGTGGTTTACCTTGTCACAGTTACATTCTCTTAATTTTTCAAAGTTCATTTTGGATTCCTTTCGTTGAAATGCAAGAGTTGGAATATTTCAATAGTGTTTTATCGTGGTTTAACTAGTCACAGTTACATTCTCTTAATTTTTCAAAGTTCATTTTGAATTTCTTTCGTTGAAATGCAAGAGTTGGAATATTTCAGTAGTGTCCTGTTGTGGTTCACCTTATCACAGTTACATTTTTTTGATTTTTCAAAGTTTATTTTGAATTTCTTTCATTGAAATGCAAGAGTTGGAATATTTCAGTAGTGTTTTGTCATGGCTTACCTTGTCACAGTTACATTCTCTCAATTTTTTAACGTTCATTTTGAATTTCTTTCGATGAAATGAAAGAGTTGGAATATTTCAATAGTGTTTCGTCGTGGTTTACCTTGTCAGAGTTACATTCTCTTAATTTTTCAAAGTTCATTTTGGTTTTATTTCGGTGAAATGCAAGAGTTGGAATATTTCAGTAGTGTTTTGATGTGGTTTACCTTATCACAGTTACATTCTCTTGATTTTTCAAAGTTCATTTTGGTTTTATTTCGGTGAAATGCAAGAGTTGGAATATTTCAGTAGTTTTTTGTTGTGGTTTACCATGTCACACTTACATTCTCTTAATTTTTCAAAGCTCATTTGGGATTTCTTTCGTTGAAATGCAAGAGTTGGAATATGTCAGTAGTGTTTTGTCATGGTTCACCTTGTCAAAGATACATTCTCTTGATTTTTCAAAGTTCATTTTGGATTTCTTTCGTTGAAATGCAAGAGTTGGAATATTTCAGTAGTGTTTTGTTCGGTTTACCTTGTCACAGTTACATTCTCTTAATTTTTCAAAGTTCATTTGAATTTCTATCATTAAAATGCAAGAGTTGGATTATTTCAGTAGTGTTTTGTCGTGGTTTACCTTGTCACAGTTACATTCTCTTAAATTTTCAAAGATCATTTTGGTTTTCTTTCGTTGAAATGCAAGAGTTGGAAAATTTCAGTAGTGTTTTGATGTGGTTTACCCTGTCACAGTTACATTCTCTTGATTTTTCAAAGTTCATTTTGGTTTTCTTTCATTGAAATGCAAGGGTTGGAATATTTCTTTAGTGTTTTGTTGTGGTTTACCTTGTCAAACTTACATTCTCTTAATTTTTCAAAGTTCATTTTGGATTTCTTTCGCTGAAATGCAAGAGTTGGAATATTTCAATAGTGTTTTGTTGTGGTTTCCCTAGTCACAGTTACATTCTCTTTATTTTTCAAAGTTCATTTTGGATTTCTTTCGTTGAAATGCAAGAGTTGGAATATTTCAGTAGTGTTTTGTCATGGTTTACCTTGTCACAGTTACATTCTCTTGATTTTTCAAAGTTCTTTTGAATTTCTTTCATTGAAATGCAAGAGTTGGAATATTTCAGTAGTGTTTTGTTGTGGTTTACCTTGTCACAGTTACATTCTCTTGATTTTTCAAAGTTCATTTTGAATTTCTTTCATTGAAATGTAAGAGTTGGAATATTTCACTAGTGTTTTGTCACGGTTTATCATGTCACAGTTACATTCTCTTGATTTTTCTAAGTTCATTTTGAATTTCTTTCGTTGAAATGCAAGAGTTGGAATATTTCAGTAGTGTTTTGTTGTGGTTTACCTTGTCACAGTTACATTCTCTTAATTTTTCAAAGTTCATTTTGAATTTCTTTCATTGAAATGCAAGAGTTGGAATATTTCAGTAGTGTTTTGTAGTGGTTTACCTTGTCACAGTTACATTCTCTTAATTTTTCAAAGTTCATTTTGGTTTTATTTCGGTGAAATGCAAGAGTTGGAATATTTTAGTAGTGTTTGATGTGGTTTACCTTGTCACAGTTACATTCTCTTGATTTTTCAAAGTTCATTTTGGTTTTATTTCGGTGAAATGCAAGAGTTGGAATATTTCAGTAGTGTTTTGTTGTGGTTTACCATGTCACAAATTTTTCAAAGTTTATTTTGAATTTCTATCATTGAAATGCAAGAGTTGGAATATTTCAGTAGTGTTTAAAAGTGGTTTACCTTGTCACAGTTACATTCTCTTAATTTTTCAAAGTTCATTTTGAATTTCTTTCGATGAAATGAAAGAGTTGGAATATTTCAATAGTGTTTTGTCATGGTTTACCTTGTCAGACTTACATTCTCTTAATTTTTCAAAGTTCATTTTGGCTTTATTTCGGTGAAATGCAAGAGTTGGAATATTTCAGTAGTGTTTTGATGTGGTTTACCTTATCACAGTTACATTCTCTTGATTTTTCAAAGCTCATTTTGGATTTCTTTCGATGAAATGCAAGAGTTGGAATATTTCAATAGTGTTTTGTCGTGGTTTACCTAGTCACAGTTACATTCTCTTAATTTTTCAAAGTTCATTTTGAATTTCTTTCGTTGAAATGCAAGAGTTGGAATATTTCAGTAGTGTTCTGTTGTGGTTCACCTTATCACAGTTACATTTTTTTGATTTTTCAAAGTTCATTTTGAATTTCTTTCATTGAAATGCAAGAGTTGGAATATTTCAGTAGTATTTTGTCATGGCTTACCTTGTCACAGTTACATTCTCGTGATTTTTCAAAGTTCATTTTGAATTTCTTTCGATGAGATGAAAGAGTTGGAATATTTCAATAGTGTTTTGTCATGGTTTACCTTGTCAGACTTACATTCTCTTAATTTTTCAAAATTCATTTTGAATTTCTTTTATTGAAATGCAAGAGTTGGAATATTTCAGTAGTGTTTTGTCGTGGTTTACCTTGTCACAGTTACATTCTCTTGATTTTTCAAAGTTCATTTTGGTTTTCTTTCGTTGAAATGCATGAGTTGGAACATTTCAGTAGTGTTTTGTCGTGGTTTACCTTGTCACAGTTACATTCTCGTGATTTTTCAAAGTTCATTTTGAATTTCTTTCGTTGAAATGCAAGAGTTGGAATGTTTCAGTAGTGTTTTGTTGTGGTTCACCTTATCACAGTTACATTCTCTTGATTTTCCAAAGTTCACTTGAATTTCTTTCGTTGAAAAACAAGAGTTGGATTATTTCAGTAGTGTTTTATCGTGGTTTAACTTGTCACAGCTACATTCTCTTGATTTTTCAAAGTTCATTTGAATTTCTTTCATTGAAATGCAAGAGTTGGACTATTTCAGTAGTGTTTTTGTTGTGTTTTACGTTGTCACAGTTACATTCTCACAGTTACGTACGCGCGCGTACGTAGGTTAACCTAAACTAACCTAATTTAACCTAATCTAACTTGATCTAGCCTAACCTAACAAAAATCAAGAAAATGTAACTGTGACAAGGTAAAGCACAACAAAACATATTTCAACGAAAGAAATCCACAATGAAATTTGAAAAATCAAGAGAATGTAACTGTGACAAAGTAAACCACGACAAAACACTACTGAAATATTCCAACTCTTGCATTTCAACGAAAGAAATCCAAAATGAACTTTGAAAAATTAAGAGAATAAAACTTTGACAAAGTAAACCACGGCAAAACACTACTGAAATATTCCAACTCTTGCATTTCACGAAAGAAATCCAAAATGAACTTTGATAAATCAAGAGAATGTAACTGTGACAAGGTAAACCACGACAAAACACTACTGAAATATTCCAATTCATGCATTTCAACGAAAGAAATCCAAAATGAACTTTGAAAATCAAGAGAATGTAACTGTGACAATGTAAACCACGACAAAACACTACTGAAATATTCCAACTCTTGCATTTCAACGAATGAAATTCAAAATCAACTTTGGAAAATCAAGAGAATGTATCTGTGACAAGGTAAACCATGACAAAACACTACTGAAATATTCAAACTCTTGCATTTCAACGAAAAGAAATTCAAAATGAACTTTGAAAAATTAAGAGAATGTAACTGTGACAAGGTAAACCATGACAAAACACTACTGAAATATTCCAACTCTTACATTTCAATGAAAGAAATCCAAAATGAACTTTGAAAAATTAAGAGAATGTAACTGTGACAAGGTAAACCACAACAAAACACTACTGAAATATTCCAACTCTTGCATTTTAATGAAAGAAATTCAAAATGAACTTTGAAAAATCAAGAGAATGTATCTGTGACACGGTAAGCCATGACAAAACACTACTGAAAAATTCCAACTCTTGCATTTCAACGAAAGAAATTAAAAATGAACTTTGAAAAATTAAGAGAATGTAACTCTGACTAGGTAAGCCACGACAAAACACTATTGAAATAAACCATGACAAAACACTACTGAAATATTCCAACTCTTGCATTTCATCGAAAGAAATCCAAAATGAACTTTGAAAAATCAATAGAATGTATCTTTGACATGGTAAACCACGACAAAACACTAGTGAAATAATCCAACTCTTGCATTTCAACGAAAGAAATCCAAAATGAACTTTGAAAAATCAAGAGAATGTAACTGTGACAAGGTAAACCATGACAAAACACTACTGAAATATTCCAACTCTTGCATTTCAATGAAAGAAATTAAAAATGAACTTTGAAAAATTAAGAGAATGTAACTGTGACAAGTTAAAGCACAACAAAACACTACTGAAATAATCCAACACTTGCATTTCAATGAAAGAAATTCAAATGAACTTTGAAAAATCAAGAGAATGTAACTGTGACAAGGTAAACCACGACAAAACACTTACTGAAATATTCCAACTCTTGCATTTCAATGAAAGAAATTCGAAATGAACTTTGAAAAATCAATAGAATGTATCTGTGACAAGGTAAACCATGACAAAAGACTACTGAAATATTTCAACTCTTGCATTTCAACGAAAGAAATTCAAAATGAACTTTGAAAAATTAATAGAATGTAACTGTGAAAAGGTAAACCATGACAAAACACTACTGAAATATTCCAACTCTTGCATTTCAACGAAAAAAATCCAAAATGAACTTTGAAAAATAAAGAGAATGTAACTGTGAGTAGGCAAACCACAACACAACACTATTGAAATATTCCAACTCTTGAGTTTCATCGAAAGAAATCCAAAATGAACTTTGAAAAATTAAGAGAATGTAGGTGTGACAAGGTAAACCACAACAAAACACTACTGAAATATTCCAACTCTTGCATTTCAATGAAAGAAAACCAAAATGAACTTTGAAAAATCAAGAGAATGTAACTGTGACAAGGTAAACCACATCAAAATACTACTGAAATATTCCAACTCTTGCATTTCAACGAAAGAAAACCAAAATGATCTTTGAAAAATTAAGAGAATGTAACTGTGACAAGGTAAACCACGACAAAACACCACTGAAATAATCCAACTCTTGCATTTCAATGATAGAAATTCAAATGAACTTTGAAAAATTAAGAGAATGTAACTGTGACAAGGTAAACCGCAACAAAACACTACTGAAATATTCCAACTCTTGCATTTCAACGAAAGAAAATCCAAAATGAACTTTGAAAAATCAAGAGAATGCATCTGTGACAAGGTAAACCATGACAAAACACTACTGACATATTCCAACTCTTGCATTTCAACGAAAAAAATCCAAAATGAGCTTTGAAAAATTAAGAGAATGTAAGTGTGACATGGTAAACCACAACAAAACACTACTGAAATATTCCAACTCTTGCATTTCACCGAAATAAAACCAAAACGAACTTTGAAAAATCAAGAGAATGTAACTGTGATAAGGTAAACCACATCAAAACACTACTGAAATATTCCAACTCTTGCATTTCACCGAAATAAAACCAAAATGAACTTTGAAAAATTAAGAGAATGTAAGTCTGAAAAGGTAAACCATGACAAAACACTATTGAAATATTCCAACTCTTTCATTTCATCGAAAGAAATTCAAAATGAACGTTGAAAAATTAAGAGAATGTAACTGTGACAAGGTAGCCATGACAAAACACTACTGAAATATTCCAACTCTTGCATTTCAATGAAAGAAATTCAAAATGAACTTTAAAAAATCAAAAAAATGTAACTGTGATAAGGTGAACCACAACAGAACACTACTGAAATATTCCAACTCTTGCATTTCAATGAAAGAAATTCAAAATGAACTTTGAAAAATTAAGAGAATGTAACTGTGACTAGGTAAACCACGACAAAACACTATTGAAATATTCCAACTCTTGCATTTCAACGAAAGAAATCCTAAATGAACTTTGAAAAATGAGAATGTAACTGTGACAAGGTAAACCACGATAAAACACTACTGAAATATTCCAACTCTTGCATTTCACCGAAATAAAACCAAAATGAACTTTGAAAAATCCAGAGAATTTATCTTTGACAAGGTAAACCACTACAAAACACTAGTGAAATATTCCAACTCTTGCATTTCAATGATAGAAATTCAAAATGAACTTTGAAAAATTAAAGAATGTAACTGTGACAGGGTAAATCATGTCAAAACACTACTGAAATATTCCAACCCTTGCATTTCAACGAAAGAAATCCAAAATGAACTTTCAAAAATCAAGAGAATGTAACTGTGACAAGGTAAACCATAACAAAACACTACTGAAATAATCCAACTCTTGCATTTCAATGAAAGAAATTCAAATGGACTTTGAAAAATCAAGAGAATGTGGCTGTGACAAGGTAAACCACGATAAAACACTACTGAAATAATCCAACTCTTGTTTTTCAACGAAAGGAATTCAAATGAACTTTGGAAAATCAAGAGAATGTAACTGTGATAAGGTGAACCACAACAAAACACTAGTGAAATATTCCAACTCTTGCATTTCAACGAAAGAAATTCAAAATGAACTTTGAAAAATCACGAGAATGTAACTGTGACAAGGTAAACCATGACAAAACACTACTGAAATGTTCCAACTCATGCATTTCAACGAAAGAAAACCAAAATGAACTTTGAAAAATCAAGAGAATGTAACTGTGACAAGGTAAACCATGACAAAACACTACTGAAATATTCTAACTCTTGCATTTCAATGAAAGAAATTCAAAATGAACTTTGAAAAATTAAGAGAATGTAAGTCTGACAAGGTAAACCATGACAAAACACTATTGAAATATTCCAACTCTTTCATTTCATCAAAAGAAATTCAAAATGAACTTTGAAAAATCACGAGAATGTAACTGTGACAAGGAAAGCCATGACAAAACACTACTGAAATATTCCAACTCTTGCATTTCAATGAAAGAAATTCAAAATGAACTTTGAAAAATCAAAAAAATGTAACTGTGATAAGGTGAACCACAACAAAACACTACTGAAATATTCCAACTCTTGCATTTCAACGAAAGAAATTCAAAATGAACTTTGAACAATTAAGAGAATGTAACTGTGACTAGGTAAACCACGACAAAACACTATTGAAATATTCCAACTCTTAGATTTCATCGAAAGAAATCCAAAATGAGCTTTGAAAAATTAAGAGAATGTAAGCGTGACATGGTAAACCACAACAAAACACTACTGAAATATTCCAACTCTTGCATTTCACCGAAATAAAACCAAAATGAACTTTGAAAAATCAAGAGAATGTAACTGTGATAAGGTAAACCACATCAAAACACTACTGAAATGTTCCAACTCTTGCATTTCACCGAAATAAAACCAAAATGAACTTTGAAAAATTAAGAGAATGTAAGTCTGACAAGGTAAACCATGACAAAACACTATTGAAATATTCCAACTCTTTCATTTCATCGAAAGAAATTCAAAATGAACTTTGAAAAATTAAGAGAATGTAACTGTGACAAGGTAAACCACTACAAAACACTACTGAAATATTCCAACTCTTGCATTTCAATGATAGAAATTCAAAATGAACTTTGAAAAATTTGTGACATGGTAAACCACAACAAAACACTACTGAAATATTCCAACTCTTGCATTTCACAGAAATAAAACCAAAATGAACTTTGAAAAATCAAGAGAATGTAACTGTGACAAGGTAAACCACATCAAAACACTACTGAAATATTCCAACTCTTGCATTTCACCGAAATAAAACCAAAATGAACTTTGAAAAATTAAGAGAATGTAAGTCTGACAAGGTAAACCATGACAAAACACTATTGAAATATTCCAATTCTTTCATTTCATCGAAAGAAATTCAAAATGAACTTTGAAAAATTAAGAGAATGTAACTGTGACAAGGTAAACCACTACAAAACACTACTGAAATATTCCAACTCTTGCATTTCAATGATAGAAATTCAAAATGAACTTTGAAAAATTAAGAGAATGTAACTGTGACAAGGTAAACCACAACAAAACACTACTGAAATATTCCAGCTCTTGCATTTCAACGAAAGAAATTCAAAATGAACTTTGAAAAATCAAGAGAATGTAACTGTGACAAGGTAAACCATATCAAAACACTACTGAAATTTTCCAACTCTTGCATTTCAATGAAAGAAATTCAAAATGAACTTTGAAAAATCAAGAAAATGTAAGTGTGAAAAGGTAAACCACAACAAAAGACTATTGAAATATTCCAGCTCTTGCATTTCAACGATAGAAATTCAAAATGAACTTTGAAAAATTAAGAAAATGTAACTGTGACAGGGTAAATCATGTCAAAACACTACTGAAATATTCCAACCCTTGCATTTCAACGAAAGAAATTGACACTGAACTTTGAAAAATCAAGAGAGTGTAACTGTGACAAGGTAAACCACGACAAAACACTACTGAAATAATCCAACTCTTGCATTTCAATGAAAGAAATTCAAATGAACTTTGAAAAATCAAGAGAATGTAGCTGTGACAAGGTAAACCACCATAAAACACTACTGGAATAATCCAACTCTTGTTTTTCAACGAAAGAAATTCAAATGAACTTTGGAAAATCAAGAAAATGTAACTGTAACACGATAAACCACAACAAAACACTACTGAAATATTCCAACTCTTGCATTTCAACAAAAGAAATTCAAAATGAACTTTGAAAAATCACGAGAATGTAACTGTGACAAGGTAAACCACGACAAAACACTACTGAAATGTTCCAACTCATGCATTTCAACGAAAGAAAACCAAAATGAACTTTGAAAAATCAAGAGAATGTAACTGTGACAAGGTAAATCACGACAAAACACTACTGAAATGTTCCAATTCTTGCATTTCAATGAAAGAAATTTAAAATGAACTTTGAAAAATCAAGAGAATGTAACTGCGATAAGGTAAACTACAACAAAACACTACTGAAATATTCCAACTCTTGCATTTCAACGAAAGAAATTCAAAATGAACTTTGAAAAATCAAGAAAATGTAACTGCGACAAGGTAAACCACGACAAAACACTACTGAAATGTTCCAACTCATGCATTTCAATGAAATAAATTCAAAATGAACTTTGAAAAATCAAGAGAATGTAATTGCGACAAGGTAAACCACGACAAAACACTACTGAAATGTTCCAACTCTTGCATTTCAATGAAAGAAATTCACAATGAACTTTGAAAAATCAATAAAATGTAACTGTGATAAGGTAAACTACAACAAAACACTACTGAAATATTCCAACTCTTGCATTTCAACGAAAGAAATTCAAAATGAACTTTGGAAAATCACGAGGATGTAACTGTGACAAGGTAATCCATCAAAATGAACTTTGGAAAATCAAGAGAATGTAACTGTGACACGATAAACCACAACAAAACACCACTGAATTATTCCAACTCTTGCATTTCAACGAAAGAAATTCAAAATGAACTTTGAAAAATCACGAGAATGTAACTGTGACAAGGTAAACCACAACAAAACACTACTGAAATGTTCCAACTCATGCATTTCAATGAAATAAATTCAAAATGAACTTTGAAAAATCAAGAGAATGTAACTGTGACAAGGTAAAGCACGACAAAACACTACTGAAATATTCCAATTCATGCATTTCAACGAAAGAAATCCAAAATGAACTTTGAAAAATCAAGAGAATGTAACTGTGACAAGGTAAACCACGACAAAACACTACTGAAATATTCCAACTCTTGCATTTCAACGAATGAAATTCAAAATGAACTTTGAAAAATCTAGAAAATGTAAGTGCGGCATGGTAAACCACGACAAAACACTACTGAAATGTTCCAACTCATGCATTTCAATGAAAGAAATTCAAAATGAACTTTGAAAAATCAAGAAAATGTAATTGCGACAAGGTAAACCTTGACAAAACACTACTGAAATGTTCCAACTCTTGCATTTCAATGAAAGAAATTCAAAATGAACTTTGAAAAATCAAGAGAATGTAACTGTGACAAGGTAAACCATATCAAAACACTACTGTATTTTTCCAGGACCCGGGAGGACCTTTGGGGGTCCGGGTGGTCCTTTGGGATCCTGGGGGACCTTTGGGAACCGGAGGCTTCCTTCGGGGTTGTGGTAGGGGGATCGGGGCCCTTTGGGGTTGGGGTATGGGGGCCCGGTGGACTCTTTGAGAGCCCAGGGGAACCTTTGGGGGCCGGGGGCTTCCTTCGGGGTTGGGTTATGGGGATCGGAGCCCTTTGGGGTTGGGGTAGGGACCTCACGACACTGTTCAAATGTAACTTGTGTATTATAACGACCATACTCAAAACCTCTTCTAAAACATCTTCTAAAATCATCTTTTAAAATGTCTCTAACTGTTTCGCCCAAATAATTCCCTAAAATGTCTAAAACAGTTTCACCCAAATAACCCCTAAACGTAATTTCAGCGTGTTCCTTTTGTTTTGGCAGCCCTGCGCTGTCACATTTGAAATTACTGGGAAACTCTTTCCCGCGTTAATCTCTTCATCTCTAAGATCAAAACATTCGCCGGAAACAATTAACCTTGACATCACCTGTCATACATTAATAAACTTCCGGAAACAATTCTCCTTGGAAACAACAAATTAATGCCCCTTTCGTGAATCATTAATTCCCCTTAGAAAAACAAATTAATTCCCCTTTCGTGACAAATCAATCAACCATTACATCATCTGTCAAACATTAAAAACTTCGCCCAGAAACAATTCTCTTGGACGAACTCCAAAGACATTATTAGACTTCGCCCGGAAACAATAGGCTTAGAAACATCCCATGATTGACCTAGAAAAAGGTGTCATTGACCCTGTTCCGTTAGCGGATCAATAACATTGTCTATGCGGTTACGTAACGTTAGACTTAACTATAGATGGCAGCAGGGGTGAGCAATGGGACCTCCTGACCCCTTTCTACTCACTCAGCCTGACAGAGAATATTGCCAAAAACTGGTTTTTTCAAGAGATAATCATCTCAGAAAATAAGAGGTGTTAACTGCATGAAAGCTTGACCTTAACTTATAAGCTCTCCAGAGATTGTTTTTTCTTATCCAGCTTTTGAGAAGTCCGGATGTCATCCATGTGTCTAGAGGAACAATCCTTTTAGACCTATTATTAGAAGGTGGTACTTCACAATTGCTAAGAATAGCCTCTTTTATGGTAGTAGAATGCTAACTTATCCTTCTATAGATGCCCTAGGAAAACATTTCTATGGATGCCCTACACCTTTTCAAAGAGAGTGAGTATCCTCTCACATGGCCTTACACTTCCATGGATACCCTAGGAAAACATTTCTATGGATGCTCTACACCTTTTCAAGGA